>JAOEHI010000022.1:4971743-4995964 GCA_025447815.1 Percopsis transmontana
ACCCCCCCCCCACCCCCCCCCCCCCCCCCCCCCCCCCCCACCCCCCCCCCCCCCCGCCCCCGGGGGGGGGGGGCGGCCCCCCCAGCAGATCTATCCATTTCAAATGACACAAGTAATCAATAACTGCAGGAAGTGCAGCGCCGCTACCGAGTTAACTCAGCTAACGGGGAGGGGGAAGGTGATCCTGCTCTAAAAAAGGGTGACATCTCAAGACAAAGGCGGCACCTTGCGACATGCATTCATGCACAGACACCCCACAAGATGCATTCACACAGCGCTGTCATGTGTGCGTGTGGTGCGGCTTTAGATGTAACCTAGTTAGTGCGAGCACTGCAAGCCTGCAAGACACAGAGCAAGCGGTTAGTACTGTAAACACCCCACCCCCCCAAAAAAAATAGACAGACAGATTCATGTATTTCTTGCAATATGGACTGTGGTTGTGTTCAGTGTTGAGGTATGGCACGGAGTGCTTTGTCATGGTGTCAATTTGCCCAGGCGCTTCCAAATGCTATTATTATTGGCAGAAAATACCGGCAACAAGAATCTTTGTATATAGTTTTGGTTCCATTTATCTGCAAAAATGTATCAGCAAAAATGTATCAGCAAAAATGTATCAGCAAAAATGTCAATGAAATTTCATGAGGGAAGTATTTTGAAACATGCTGTTTGACATTCATAATACTGATGACTTTAGCACCATGTAATCTGAAGGTAAACCTGGATTTGCATATGCTAATGTGCACATGGTCCGAGACTATTTTCGAGCATAGCTGCTCTTCTCAAATGTCACGGAGACTTATCAGTCCCAGTAACAGGCCTTACTTCTCTGTGACACGACCATAAATCATGTACAGTGTACATCCCCTGCCATGTCTACCCCAGCGTGACACTAAACCAACATGCGTCATCTATCCCAGAGTAGGAGACCGTGCGCTACCACCCGATAATGTGAGAGCGCTGTGTTTACGTTGTGTGCATTGCCATGGAGGCTACACATATTTCCATACATGTTCTGATACACGCACGCTTAAATGTGTACAGGGTTTTTTAATACATTGTTTTGGATGGCAGTGTGTTAAGGTAATAGAACACACATCCAGGCTCTATCAAATGTGTGTGCGTGCGTGCGTGAGAGAGCATGTCTGCATCTGCCTGCTATTTGTGGATGTTTATGATTTTCAGCGCACTAGCAGCATGAATACTTCCACATGATGGCTGGTCCTTTCCGATAACTGAGGTTTCTTGATCAACAGAAATTCTGAACCCAAACAAACCTAGAGTATAATGAGGACATTTCAGTCACAATTTTGACTTTAATTCTTAGATGTATTAGGTAATCAAACAATTTTCTCTTTTGATCACACATGCGTGAATATGTGCGTTTCAAGTTTGAGTATGTGCGTGTGCAAGTGTGTGTGTGCGTGCGTGCACTTCTTTCCATGCGTGCCTTCACTCAGCCAGCTCCCCAAACACTGAAATTCACTGCCAGTCTATTCGTGGTAATAATAGAGAGTGACACATAGGAAAAATGGAACAAAAACAAAAACAAACACCAATTCCAGAAAGATGCAGCCGTCTATAGCCCCACTATTGTGAAATATAAAGGCTTGCATGTGAAGAAACCCCTTCAAATCAAAAGGAAATGCTTCAGAATGCATTAGAAACAATGCCCAGGATAGATTAAGAACCGTGTGGCTATGGCATGACAAAACGAGCCAAACAGATGTGCAACGAAACGGACAGTTGGGACCCATTTGTAATCACGTGTGCAGGTTTCTTTTTAAATGATGCATGCCGAGACTCTGAATTTTTTTATTTCCAAATCAATGACATGGCCAAACCGTGGTGTATTTTTCTTCTTGTATGGTTTCTATGGATACGGTATATCTACATTTACTAAATTGTATTGTGTTATTCGTGGTTGTTGTGGTATTACGTGATGTGAAGACAGAAAAACAACAAGTCAACTGAATGCCATTTGTACTCAGGGTTAATTTAAGGCTTAATTAAATATTAAGTATTGTATTAAGACTTTTTGTGCCCAAGGATGAGATTACTTCATTAAAAACTGGCGAACCAACTACAAATACCTACCTACGACATGCAAATCAAAATATGTTTTTACAGCTTGACAGTTTTTGCAGTGTTTGAGAAAAACTACACATACAGTTTCACCATTTTAAGCTTTTGGAGCCACAAAATGATTTATACATCTCTATATGGCCACATTTTCATGGTGGAAAAAAAGCCTCTGTCCCAGGCTGCTGGCTACAGTAGAGGTTCCTTACTGAGGCCTTCCAAGATTCCCGTCAATCACTTGCTCGTCAGGGGATCATTTGGCAGATTGTTTGTTTTATTGACTAATGGAGAGTTTGGAAGATGGAGCAGCCCCACAGCAGACCGCGGGGCTGCTCCCGCTCCACCCCCGCAACCCCAGACACACTGGGAGAAACCAGAGATCTTAAATGGCTGAGTGCTCCCTAATCTGGCACACAACATGCAGCTTTGCTACATCTTGGGAGTAAGGCTGGCTAAGACATGCAATTTGGTTGTGGCTAGCTTTGTGGCGTCCCCTTGGCCTAGCAGCGTGCAGTGGTAATGACAGGTTGGCTGACCAGACCTTGACACGGGCCTGGATCTCATCAGCACTAGGTTAATAAAAAGTGACACAGAAGCACCAAGATAACCAGCCACTACACACAAACGGCCCTCAAAATTAACAGCCATCTAAATCGAATTCACTATTCATCCAGTCTGCTACAGTATACAGGCCTACAGTAGCTTCCAATTCAACCATTATATTCATATTGAAAACAAGGCTACATTTAGCTAATGCAACAATCAAAACCTCTGTCATAGAACCATGTATCTCTGCAGCTACAATGTAAACTGTTAGCTAATGTTGTGTGTGCGTTATATCAATATTATCATTTGAAATATTTATTCATATATTTGAATGCTAATGAATCACATTTCACTTACAAGGTATAAATTAAAAGTTTTTACCAATAACTGCCAATCTCAAACAAACACTTTAGATATCTACTGTACATTTGACTATTTAGCCACGCAAATGCACAGATTTCCAAGAAGGTCTGTATTTGAAGCTACAGACAATAAAAAGGTACACATCGGTTCAATAAACCTAATTCGGGGGGGGTCATTTTTATTCAGCTTATGTCAACCGAGGCACAAATTGACAAATGCCAACAGAAGGTGAGGTGAGGTGCATGAGGTAATACTAATGGGACACTGAAAGAATTGACCCGAGGCTTAATAGAGGGGCTGCATGGATGGAGAAACAGAGAGACCGGTGAGGACAGAGAGAGCAGCAGCGCCCAGTGGAGATGAGCGTAAAAGGCCAAAGCAGGCGCAGGGAATAGGAGGTTACCAGAGCAGCAGCAACGCAGTATGAAGCACAGCAGGCGGGTAGCCTTTTGTCATTGCATGTCACAGACAAAGAGGGAGAGAGAAAAAAAAAAAAAGACTTCTCACGATGCTCTACTTCTCAACCTGTGTCAGGGGAGTTACCTTACTGTTCTAAAGTGCATTTTCAAGCGCTAATCAGAGTGTCTCTTGGGAAACTGGATAATGAGCGGACTGAAGCTGCGTAAAAAAAAACATTGACTTGATTGTGCCCTTATCTCAATACACACACCGACGTTCAAGATTAAATATTTACTTTAATTGCTGTGCTTATTTAACCGAATCTGACGTTGGGGTTTTTTCAACCTCCATCTAATGTCTAAGATGCTGGTCAAAGCGACATACAGTAGCCTAACGAGAGATAGATTGGTACTGGTACTGTATGAATCCTGTGAAAACATTATCTTAGGAAAAGCCTTTGCAGTAGACCAGTGCCGTAGACAAGTTGAAGTCTAAGAAGTATGTTTTTGAAATACAATAGAACCCAATAGATGTTCAAAGAAAAACTGATGAAATTGGTTCAATAAATACAATAACTAATATTTCATCAAGATCGCCAGCGTGCAGAAGCTAGACTGTGTAGGTTCATTGTCGCTTTAGGTTTCTATCTGTGCATTTTCGCGGTGAGGTGCAACGGTTTCTTGTCCTTGACAGGGGGGGATGACTTACCTACACAAGTCTTTCCGTCGGTGTGCAGGACAAACTTCATGTGACACGAACACCGG
This sequence comes from Percopsis transmontana, assembly GCA_025447815.1. Lineage (NCBI taxonomy): Eukaryota > Metazoa > Chordata > Actinopteri > Percopsiformes > Percopsidae > Percopsis > Percopsis transmontana. The sequence goes on from JAOEHI010000022.1 coordinate 4,975,895, forward strand.
GGACCGTGGTCCATCTCCTCGCAGATGTGCTGACAACCCCCGTTGCCATAGTTACATGTCACTATCAAAAACAACAAAGTTACATACCGCTAACAAATAGTCATTCCAACACAACGTATTGGAGAAAAAGTGTGTTTATATTTTGCGAATGACTAAAAACGACATGTAAATGATATTTAGTAGAAAATGACAAAATTCACAAGTGCGCATGTCTTTTGTATGAATGTAAGTGTCTCTATACATCGGGGGTGTTGTCAGGGGGAGGGTGTAGCGACCTTAGCACTCTAAATGCTTCCACAAAACTTCCACAGCCATCCTGCCTGCACCCCACCTTCCCAATGCCTCATAGCCTTTTCCTGGGCTGTCACAAAAAAAAAAAACCTATAGAATAACACCTTTCCAATCCTTATCCAAACACAGACAAATCCCCATCAGGCCTGGCCCCAGCTCTAACAGGATGATCTCTGTTGCTCGGCAACAGGGAGTGTGCACTGTCCATCACAGGAGCCCCTACGTGAAACATCCTCCGCTTGCCCTAGTTGTAAATTATCATTCTTTATTTGGGAAATACGTGTTTTTTTTTGGATGATTTGCTGTGGCTTTTGTAAGGTAATATAAATGTAGGGATGGACAGCATATACTTTACATCTTTTGGAAGGCATTTCTGGAATGAACAAGTGCAATTATCTATCATGGGCAAGTTTCCGATACCTATCAAAGCTTTATGAGAAGCATCTCTCTCTCTCAGCAGCCAGGCTAGATGAGGTTATGACGACTTACACTTGCAGTCCTTCATGTTGCGGGTGAGCTGGAAGCCCGGCCTGCACTCACAGGAGATGCCACCCTTCTGAGACTCCCGGCATATGTGTGCGCAGCCATGGTTCTTGTCCATGCAGGTGGGTCCTTCCTTTGTGCCCTCCGACCGCACTGCAGAGGGAGATTAGCAAGAAAATAAGTCAAAGTTGAGCATTGTGTGTAAAATCTACCATTCACAATTTTATAGATATAAAAAACCCAGAACAAGAGGTTTTAGAATATGTCATTTGTACATCATAACAAATAGAGTAGAATCAGCCTTTTGGGTGTTTTAATTGTACAAATTTCATCAATTTGCTAATAATTACTGGCCATGCTCTTTGGTTTTTTTAAACGACAAAAAAGGTAGTTTAAAAATTTTGGAAATTATAAATGCTTAAATATCTGTGACACATGGACCTGCACTCCTACATAATGCCTGCTCCAGGCGACTGAAATGCCCAATACCCTTTTACAAAGACTCAAGCACTTGTTACAACATGCTCTCTTGTTTAAGGCTATAAAAAGAAGCCTGCATAAAGAGAGAATAAAACTCCCAGCAGGAGTTAATCCCGTAGACCTGTTATTTTAATTGAGGTAATCCTCACAAAAAAGACAGGGGCAACAAAAAAGCACTTCTTGGTTAGATTCTCGACGCAAAGAGTTTAAAGGGGACCAAAAAAGAAACACTATAAAACACTATGTTTCAAAGACCAAAGCAATTCAGTAAGAATATCATAAACCCCTGAAAAACAAGATCCCTAAATCAATGTTTAACAAGGTCCCATGCAAAGATGCACAATAAATAAACAAACGACATTAAAAAAATGTCACATTTTTACAAACAAACATCAAACAACATTATGAACTATTACAATTGAGAAAATCTTTAAATCCCAGGCCGGAATCTTGCTAGGCTGGTCCCAACCCACGTGCTGAGAACCACTGCTCTTTGGCATGCATACACGTGTGATGAAGGGTTACAACAGACAACCAGTATGCACTCAGAACTCCATGCTGAACTGGTGTGTTGAATTATTACATAGGCAGAGGCAGTGTCCCCTCTCCTATGTGCCGCATTGAAATAAAGTATGCTCCCTTTGGGAGAGGAGACTGATATTTTACTCATTCAATGTGAAACAATGTCACCATTACAGATGCAGTCACAAACCCCAGCCCTCTGGCTCATTAAAATCCAAACACATTTCTTTTTTGCCACTCTGATAGCAAAAAGGGGAAGCAAGAACAAGGAGACATCTCCATTGATGTCTCATTAAATCTGCTGTCAGACTGAAGGGTGTTTGGAGGTCTAACTTTCTTCGTCAGAGAAGTTTTTCTACAAAGGCTATAGAATTGTAATATTTAAGTGTGCGTCTAGAGGTAAAAGTGAATGTAATCGATGCCTTTGCAGTGTGCACACGCAGGTTTGAAAAGTAAGGAGTTATTAACTATGTCAAAAATAGGTTCGTTTTGTTATTGCAGTTGTTTTGGACCTGCCAGAAAACATTTTTTATTTACCAATCATTTGATCCATAATCGCTCATTTCATTGCTTTGACGCTTGGCCTCCTTCAATTATGCCCTTTTGGTTTCCGTGTGCTCTGCCAAAACTGAACTGGCCCTTTTATGCTTTTTCACTCAGGGCTGATGTCAGAGACACTTCCAGGCACTCGGCAGAGCATACAAACACCTTAGCCTGTCCGCTTGCTGCACAGAGGCTATGGGACGCAGAGGCAGCCTTCCCTGGCACACACAGGCTCGACGCTGAACAAACCAGCTAAGTGCTTTGGCTCTGAGGCAAAAAGGGCACAATGGTCTGAGTGCATTGAGCATTAACATGCGTCAACAATAACTGTCCGAAACGTTCTGCACATTTCACAGCAAGTTGGGGAGGAAATTCAAGCCGGATTTGGAATTCAGCGGTCTATTCTGTCAATCTGAGACCAAAGACACACACATTCATGAACTTAGCAGGGGATAGAATTTCCTAGGGTTGCATTATGCATTCACACAAATCCCCACTCTCTCTGCACCTATATGAAACCCTTCGCCCTTAATACTACAGACCCATCCATCAATAACGGGCCAGGCCAGGGCCAGAACCCAGGCCTTCCTCTCCCAGAAGACCAATAAAAGCCAACGCGTTGACACAAAGGCCCTTTTCTCCCCGGTCAGGCCCAGCTATCAGCCTCCCTGTACACCTCCCTTCAAACTGGCTGCCTGTGGCCTCTGGGTTTTTATCATTGCAAAATGATGGAGAGCTAAAAGAAAAACATGGTTCATGAGGAGGTGCATGGGAAAGAGGGAAAAAAGCAGTTCCAGGTTGCAAAGGCCACTTTATAGGCAGACGGCTGGACAACCATCAGGTCTTGGGAGTTGCAATTAAGTACAAACACAAGTGTGGGTGTTGCCAACATAGGCCATGACCTACCTTGTCACCAAGAGGGGATGCTGTGTGTGTGTGTGTGTGTGTGTGTGTGTGTGTGTGTGTGTGTGTGTGTGCGCGCGCTCCCAAAAGGTCTGACAACTAAGCATACATTGCATACACATAGCTCCAGAGGCGATAGGCTGCACACTTGTAAATCCTACAGTATGTGGTACAATATGCTGAAAGACAACTATTAGTACCTACTAAACTTCCCTTACACTGATAAAGGCAATATAACTGACCACTTGGATTATATTCTGTATTTAATTAACTGAATATTTTTAGTTTTTGCCACAGGCTTCTATCGTATCTCGTCTAAGTGCAGCAGTAGAAGTACAGTATGTTTATGAGAAACGACGGAGGCTATTGGTGGTTGAAAAAGACAATACATCACTTTCAGTATCACTTTTAAACGTTGCAATAGTCTTCAGTAAATATAATGGGCATGGGCAGATATACAGATATGTGAACGGGGCTGATAGCTACAGTTCATACCGTGTCTTTTTAGTTCATTTACCCCACATGTACAGCCAAAGTATATCTTCACTGTTCTTACATCGTCACCAACCAATAAATTAATTCTGCATAAATGGACTAATTAGGATATCATTTATTTGATCCTATTAATATCAAGATCTTAAAGACCCTACTGTATCAAAAGTACCGAGCTTGTGGTCACCTATGTCTGGATAAACAAAAACAAAAAAGGATTTCACCTATTATGCGAAAAGAATAAGTGATTACCCATTTAGAGCTGGCAGGGTTAAAAACAATTGCCTTTTCAGTTTGCTTCACTTTACATACTGTATCAGTCTGGCAACTCTCAATTGAACACTTATTGGCACTACCGGGCTGACACTCGTTTTCAATTGAGAGTTCCCAGATTGAGTTTACAAAATCAGGATGGTTTTAACCAGGCTAATTTAGAGCTGCTATTTCAGCCCAGCCAGTCTGTAGGGGCAAAAATAAAAACTAAACTAAACAGCAGGTTGTGACTTTTACATGACATGAGAACCTGAGTGAAGGATTAGTTAACATGGGGTTTTCCAGCTAAGATGGCGACATCAGGGTTTGCTAGAACAAAAGAACCAACTAGGCTGCCCCTCCACCCTGGCACTCTGACATAGTGGAGGGCTCTCTTAAACCTCAGAGACCATGTAGTGGAGAGGCCTACACAATAGACACTGAAGTGGTGTGAGGCATGCCAAGGGTTTATAGTCTACTCTGGGCAGTACTGCGCTGCTGTCATGTAGGCCACAGAACCCCAGGGAAGGACTCCCTATCACTGGACACTGACTGACATACAGTATTCAGCAAGACAGAGCAAGCCGTACCGGATTGTTACTAACTGAAAAGAAAAGGGGAGAGTGGAACCACACCATTAAAGCAGCATTCCTTCCTCTTAGATAATGGGCCCTTAAAAGTTTTAATAGGAGGATAAAAATGTCAGCACATGGAAAAGAGCGAACGAGAGCGGAGCCGCACCGGATTGGGTTGGGCTGAGCTGGGTTACAGATGGTCAGGCAGAGCTTGTGAACAGCCAGCAGGTCAGAGGAGTACAGTAGCTCATCCCTAACGACTGACGCCTCTCACAGAGAGCACTGAGAAGTCACTGCTACCGTTTGGTTCGCTGTGCCAGTGCCAGTTCCCTTTTGAATTTGCTCATTTTACTCTCTCTCTCTCTTTTATTAAAAAAAAGGCATAAACAACCAGAGAATATAGGAAAGAAGGCCAAAAGCATTCTGGAAAGATTTATTAAAAATTACCAAAAATTTTTATGTAGCACTGTTGTTATGACACCAAACACCTGCATTAAAGCACACCACATACTGTATGTATTTATACACATGTTCCAGGACAAGCAAAGCATAGTTTCCTAATGAGCCTAACTGCTGTACAGTCAAAGTGGTATACTTACTTGTAAATTAATTATTTGACTAAAAACAGACTAGACTAGAATAGACATGCTTAGGCTTTGGAGGTCGTCTATGCGAACTCGATTAATGTGTGTGTGAGCTGCTGTGCTGTCTTAGCACGTGTATCTTAATGTTTAATTCGTGCAAGTGAAAACAATTCCATTTGCATACGAAATCTATTTGCACAACATAATACAGATGTATGTATGCATTTATGTGCGTGTGTGTTTTATCTGCCTGCCTGTGTCAAAGGCTGTTGTGCAGCACCTGCCACCATCCCATTCCCCTCATGCGATCAAGGTCACCTCGTAAGGCACTCCCAGAAGACCCTGACACCCCCCCCCCCACCCCCTAACAGAGAAGAGCACACAATGCCATCTCAGAGCATAGAGTTAGCCTTCCCAGCCTGCCTGCGCAAACAATGGATGCTAGCTTTCTTTAATAAGAAGAGATGTGTTATTACAGGGCCACATTCTTTCCTAAATCAAAAGGGGGGAAAAAAAGGGAGCTAAAAGCAGGCGTCTGTCTGTGAGGAGCTCTGTCTGGCCCCTCTGGTTACAGTCATGACAGTGGAGGCTTAGTGGAAAAACCCCACTGGCACTCAAGACAGTCTGCAGCAGCATGCTGGCCTGACCAGCTTAGAGATGGCCTTCAACGAACCCGCAAGCAAAAAGTGATGCCCTCCCCCCCAAAAAAAGAAGCATGTTAGATTTACTGGCATGGCAGCCAGCAGTAATGCCCAAGCCATTATTAATGCTCAAAGCTGTTAATGTGAATTTGCTTGAGAGTGGCGAGACCAAAAAAAAATAAATCAATGAAAGTCTAGACAAACCACGAGATACCATGAGATAATCTAGGAAAGAGAGGCAGGACGAAAGAGAAAGTGAGTTGCGGGTTGTCTTTGTTGCTAATGGGACAGACTTAATGGGTAGGCATGAGAGCGCAAGACGTTCCCTTTGCTCCGCTTCCTTAGAATGGGAAAAGGGCCTAGTTACACGGTTGGGCTGCAGAGCAATGGAGCAGCCACTTCTGCACTTGTAAAAACAGACCTGCTGAGAACCAACTGGAGGAGCGAGTAGGAGCCGTGGCAGTGCCTACGCAGTAGCACGGAGGATCTCCTTTTTTCACGACCGCCCATAAGCCTGTTCCCAGTGACAAATACAACTACGCCGAGTGTTAAGTCTGCGATATTGAAGAGTAAACTATATATCACTGAAGTAACACCGGCCCAACATCTCAATGCATCAGGGATTTTAATTGTCCACCCCTTCTGCGGTTACATTCTTTGTTGACGGGCAAATAGCCATTTTAAGAAAGCATTCACCTGGAATGATGACAAGAATGACAACAAGAAACAAACAAACGAAAAAAAAAGAAAAATCAATAAAAACAGTTTACTGTGCACTGATTTCATACAGTAGGAATGTGACCGCAAAAAAAAAAAAAAAAAAAAAAAGCACAACTAACAGATTATAATGCCACCATTTCTAGTGGATTTGTTGACACTTATTGAAAAATTCCTTGTAGTGCCGCAATTCTGGCCAGTGCAGAAAATAGATGAGCTTGCTCTGCATGCTCTGCATCCAAACGTCTAAAAAGGCCTAAAGCTAAAAAAAGCATTAGAATCTCTATGAATGTGTGTGTGTGTGTGTGTGTGTGTGTGAGTAAGAGAGACAGAGACAGACACACAGACAGTCTGACAGAGAGACTTCCCTCTGGGAAGTTAATGAAAGTTGCAAACACAGGAAGAAGTTTTCACCAAGTGAACATTTCCCATAATGACATGGCTTACAGAAAAATCTATTGAAACTGCTGATAGTCCAGTCACTGAAAAAAAAAAAAAAGTCTGACAGTGGGGGGGGAAAGAATAGCCTACATAGTCACTTTTGAGAAAACATGGCTTATGTTGTCCATTTTGCTGACACAGTATATTGGGTGTATGTTGGTATGGCACATTGTGCTCTAGTGGGAACATACTACACACACACACACACACACACAGTATGCGTTCCTGTTTACCACACATTATGAAATGTGTGAAATGAGTAATGTAGGCCTAAGTGCATTGCCATTATATGGGCTCAATCAAAGGATGTCTCCAAGGTTTGGATTTGAGATAAGCTTCAGTCACTTCAGAATAACCAGCAGGCACGAGAGTTCTGTAAGTGACATATCTTTCTGATAGTCCAGGAAATTATGCTCGAATTTTCAATTTTCAAGTCAATCTTTCATTTCTTATTAAAAGTAATATATTTTACTTGGCACTTCACCAAGGTAATATAGAATGTAATAAAAAATAATCTGATGGCTGAATAATAATTTTCAAGTCACATTGTAGCTTTGAAAGGGACGGCAAAAACTGAATAGGTAACTCATGAATTACTAACATAATATCCCATCAGTGCACACGTTCAGTAATTGCCGTACTGGACATTCAGAAATGTACAGAACTGAAATTATAGACGTCTGGGTTGACGGGGCCCAGAATTCTAGACTTGTTATGTGCTGGACTCTCCCACACGTGTGTGTTGTAGGGGCCTAGCTATCCCCCTATATAAAGAAGACAATAAATCAATGGGACCCTCCTTGACCCAAATGGCATTCCTATCAACCACTAAGCACTTTGGCTAGCCTTTCAAAGGCTTTATTTCCTGACTGGGAGAAATGTGAAGAATGAATGAACTGTTACATTCTGGCCAGCCAGACGATGCAAGCCTTCATTTGGCCAGAGTTATTCCTGTTCAGGGGGGCAGTGCCGGGCACGTCTAATAAGAGACAGGCCAGCGGCAGCCTTGTCATTAGCTGAGAGGCTGGCAGACCCCCGCTGCCTAATTGGCACAGGATCTCTGCTAACAAGGGCTTCCAATCAGCGGGGGTACAGCCAGGCACGGCAGTGACCACCTCTCCACTGTCCCTAGAACTAACCCCCCCCCCCAAACAATTTGCCCCAGGACCACCTGACCCATTAATGAAAGAAATGGGAAGCTGATGTATTTTTAATGAGAACGATAAAACTCATGAGCTAAACGCACCCCGGGTTTTGCTATTTAAGAGAAAACTTGGCAAGTCTGTCATTATGCATGGAGTGTCGCCTGCAGCCAGACTTGGCCGAGACATTGTATGCTTAATTCTGGGAATTTTATATATTTCTTTTTCCTCCCTACTCTCAAGGATTTCACCACTTACAGGCAATTCTTCAACAAGTAAAGATAGTAATACTGGAGACAATTGTGGCAGTTATTGTCCAATAACTCAGCGGAGCCACTTCCTCCACACTTCCAGTTTCCCTCAGCACACACTAATAATAAGCAGATGACTGGTTCTTCCAAATGTGATTTTTTTTTTAAAACAATGACAGGGCAGCTAACTGTTAAGCGAAGTAAGTTTGTAGATTTTATTCTCCTAGTCCAAATGGATCTCATCTGGAAGCAATATTTACATGAAAAACTTAAGATTGCCAGGGGCCGAGGGCATTTATCAGAGAGAGAGAGAGAGAGAGAGAGAGAGAGAGAGAGAGAGAGCGCGCTAAGGAGGAAGTTAAAAAAAGAGGGAGCATAGCGAAACAAAACCAGCGCCCAATGTGTTTTTGACAGCACTGATAGAGCAGTAGTCCCTTGAAACACTCAAATAACACTGCGTTTATGAAACATAAACATTGACAGTTCACTAGGCCAGACTGATCTCATAAACCTGACTTCCAAGATTCTTGGCTGACCGTCCATGGGACGCTAAACATGAGAGCATTAAAGCCTACCAAGCAAAGACAGTTGTCTTTAAACAGAGAGAAGACTAGCATCTTGCTACAGTGTAATGAAGCATTTTTCACATTTGGTTTGGAATTAGTTTTTTTGTTTGCTGTTACAACCGAAAACAGTCACACTGAAGTTCGATTATTATTTTACCCGTTTGGTGTGGAAGGTAATTAAACATGCACTCAAGGTATAAGGAGGTTATAACGCCCCCTAGTTAACTAAACCAATTAAATGATAATAAGGGTGAGCTCTTAGAGTCCTTCTGGTAATCAGGATTTGGTGCCAGTCTTGCCTTTGGCCTTTGCAATTAAAGTGAAGTTGGAAGCCCACTATTCCTGGAACCTTTAGGGAAAAGGTTTTTTAACGGACTGTAAAGACAGTACTTGCTGTTGCAGTAGGTGATGTCAGACACCACTTATAAACCAATGATAAGGAAGGTGTCAGTTGTCATGCCCAACAGGTGTGAGATGTGTGTTCACACCAAGCAGAGTGTGTGCACACCCAGTCAGTGGTCCAAAGGGTCATATCAGCCACGTCATCCGTCTGTCTGTCTTTACAGTTACTTTAACGCTTATCATTATGGAAAGAGTTACAATACTATTTCTAGATATAATCACTGTTGCCATCCTGCCACAGTCTCTTTGAAAACATGCTATAACAATATCCAGGAAGTAACAAAGAAGCGTAGAATGAGCAAGGTGGAAACCATTGCTCTCTTAGAAGAAAAAGACAACTAACCTCAAGTTTGTCGTTGAATTTATTTATGCAATAGGTGGCCTAACCGAATGTTGTGATTACAGTACTTGGTCGCAAGGGAGACTTGGGAGTTGTTTCACATTTCAATGAAGAAATCAACATTTCATATTTTGTTTGGTTGAAATTATTTTACAAAAACAAACAAGCAATTACTCTTTCAGAACACTTTGCTTCAAACATGTCTTTATGAACACTGAAAATGACTGCAGATGCCTGTCTGTACATAATCTAAAATATTTGCTCTCTCAGCCTACAGTGTCCATATGGTCTATGTTGAGTGAGCAATTTATATGACCTGCAGGTACTGGTAAAAGTGGTTCTCTCATAATAAACAAGTAGAATTTATGCAAGTATATTTTATGGAGAAAATTGAAGACAGCTGGGATTTCTTTCTTATGGTACAAATTTGTTTTGCAACAGCGGTCAGAACAGCTCATATTCTTTGATGTTGCTTGTCATAACTGCAAACCTAAAGTTTACATATTGTGAACAGAGGCAGTGTAAGGTATAAATAAATAAATAATACACTGTGCTAACCAAAAGACAGACAACTGATGCAAAATGTACAATGAGAAATACAGCTCCATGCAACTCTTGAAGGAATATTTATATGTTTGCAAATGACACTATGCCAACCATCTCAAAACAACAGATTACGGCTTCTATAACAATGTGATTTAGAAAACTACTACCGTGTAAAAATAATGGACAAATAAGCTCAGCCATATATCCATTGTGTACCACGGGTGTACACAATGCAAAGGAGAATAAACCGACAATTTAGACAAAAAAAAAAAATGTAGCTGCATTTCAAATTGATTGATTGATTATCACTATAATTCAATTTCGTTTTGCCCAAACCAATACAGTCTGACATTTTACCTTGGTTTTTGAAGCAAAAGTAAAATAGATAAGGTGCAATATAACCAGACCACGCCCCGTAGAAATTTAGACAGCGGATGGCGTGCACAGTAGCGAAGCCTAGGAGTCGTGATGAATCTTTCTACTACTGCGTATATGGGCGAGTCTGATAGAAGGTTGGCTCTGTTCCGTCTCCCGTCACATTTCCAGCCCGCAGGAATGCTCTATAAACAGGGGGTGTATCCGCCTTCAGCTACACCTTTAATCGTTTTCTCTTCTCCCAGGCCCCTGGCGGCCACACTCTCATCACTGACACCTTCAAATGCTGCCAAACACCAGATTGATTTGAAAAGAAAACCTGAGCTGTCCTTATTTATTGTTATCCAGATGCTAGATCCTTTCATTTGGCTGATCACCTTCCTCAAACGCAGAATCTACACAATGTTATCCGCTAATGTTTGTATTTAACGCGAGCTGCTCTGATGTATCAAGTTAAGGTTTTTGGCTGGGTTTCCGTAAAGAGAAACAACTACAGTGAGGTAAAAAATTATTTGATCCCCTGTTGATTATGTACGTTTGCCCACTGACAAAGAAATTATCATTCTATAATTTTAATGGTAGGTTTATTTGAAGAGTGAGAGACAGAATAACAACAACAAAAATCCAGAAAAACGCATGTCAGAAATTTAATACATTGATTTGCATTTTAATTGAAAGTGAAATAAGTAATCGACCCCTCTGCAAAACATGACTTAGTACTTGGTGGCAAAACCCTTGTTGGCAATCACAGAGGTCAGATATTTCTTGTAGTTGGCCACCAGGTTTGCACACATCTAAGAAGGGATTTTGTGCCACTCCTCTTTGCAGATCTTCTCCAAGTCATTAAGGTTTCGAGGCTGACGTTTGGCAACTCGAACCTTCAGCTCCCTCCACAGATTTTCTATGGGATTAAGGTCTGGAGACTGGCTAGGCCACGCCACTGTGTTTTGGGTCATTGTCAGGCTGGAATACCCATCCACAACCCATTTTCAATGCCCTAGCTGAGGGAAGGAGGTTCTCACCCAAGATTTGACGGTACATGGCCCAGTCCATCGTCCCTTTGATGCGGTAAAGTTGTCCTGTCCCCTTAGCAGAAAAACACCCCCAAAGCACAATGTTTCCACCTCCATGTTTGAAGGTGGGGATGGTGTTCTTGGGGTCATAGGCAGCATTCCTCCTCCTCCAAACACGGCGAATTGAGTTGATGCCAAAGAGCTTGATTTTGGTATCATCTGACCACAACACTTTCACCCAGTTCTCATCTGAATCATTCAGATGTTCATTGGCAAATTTCAGAAGGGCCTGTACATATGCTTTCTTGCCTCCAGTGTAGTTCTGGGCTGATTCCTCACCGTTCTCATGATCATTGCAACTCCACGAGGTGAGATCTTGCATGGAGCCCCAGAGAGTTGTTTTGTGTTTCTTCCATTTGAAAATAATCACACCAACTGTTTTCACCTTCTCACCAAGCTGCTTGGCGATGGTCTTGTAGCCCAATCCAGCCTTGTGTAGGTCTACAATCTTGTCCCTGACATCCTTGGACAGCTCTTTGGTGTTTGTCATGGTGGAGAGTTTGGAATCTGATTGATTGATTGCTTCTTTGGACAAGTGTCTTTTATACAGGTAACAAACTGAGATTAGGAGCACTCCCTTTAAGCTCATTACCTTTTTAAAAGACACCTGGGAGCCAGAAATCTTTCTGATTGAGAGGGGATGAAATACTTATTTCACTCATTAAAATACAAATCAATTTATAACATTTTTGACATGCATTTTTCTGGATTTTTTTGTTCTTATTCTGTCTCTCACTGTTCAAATAAACCCACCAATGAAATTATAGACTGATAATTTTTCAGTGGGCAAACGTACAAATCAGCAGGGGGTCAAATAATTTTTTACCTCACTGTATAACCTGATCCACACTTTGCAAATCATGAAAAGGAATAATAATGAGGTCACGACCTTCACTGCGTGCTGCCCTTCCGCGGGATAAGCGCAGCGCTAATGAGCCCGTGTCCCCCCATTTCCCATAAATCTCTGTAGGGTGTTTTTATGTGTGCAGGTGTTTATGTGAATGCGTAAGTGCGGCTAACCTTTAGGCCGTTGGATACAGGTGTGCTGGTTGTCACTCAGGAAGAATCCCTCTCTGCAACGGCACTCATAGCTGCCCATCATGTTGACACAGATCTGTTGGCATCCACCGTTGCCTTCTGAGCACTCATCCACATCTGTCTCACACGCACACACACACACACACACACACACACACACACACACACACACGAGAGAGGGAAAAAGTTAATAAAACAGCGGAACAAAATGCACATTGAACTATTTATGCCATATCAATTGGGCTTTAAGGGATGAGGAGCCAATTCCCTGCCAGTTAGATGACCGAATACTGCTATTTATCAAGTTAAAATGTGTCAAAGGTTGTTATTTGAGTGCCTTGTAGTTAGTTCAAAAAACTAGAAAAGCACAAATACTTTCCTATTTTTGTTGTAGCCCTTAAAAAAAGACAAAAAAGAAAGCCTGTGTCTTTAGCATCTACCCACATGCGGGTTGAACACCACCAGATTGTGGCTTCAGTGCAAATGTCCTAAATGAAAAGAAAAGCCAAGACAAGTAGAAATGTCAGAAGGAATATTTTGACAAGCCGGAGGAGCTTGTCTGAGGTTGCTGTCTGAGGAGGTGGTGTCTGCCTTAATGGTTATCTGACATGGCGGCGCACCGCTCGCACTCTGAAAGCCTCCGACTGTGCAGCACACCAAGTCATAAAAAAAGAAGAAGAAAAAAAAGCCCAGGCAGCACAATCCTTTGGCAAGAGCGAAATCTGATCCACCTGGGCTAGAGTACCTGCCGATGACGAGTGTCTGTCAGTCACATGACGGGAGGAATGCAGGGAGAGCGATGAAGGAGGTGTGTGTGTGTGTGTGTGTGTGTGTGTGTGTGTGTGTGTGTGTGGGGTGGAAGGGGAGGAGGGGGGAGAGACAGGGAAAGCGGTGGTAGAAGAGGGGAAAGTGTTATTAGTGTAAGAGGAGACAGAGTGTACCAATAAGAGAGCAATATGAATCCTCCAGCAAGGGCAAAGGCTTTTAAAAAAAAAAAAAAAAAACGTAACCCAACGAGTTAAACCTTCGCTGACCCACGGTATCAATCCCACCAGTAACTCATTTCACTTCTGAGCGTTCTGCACCGATGGCAGCAGAGTATACCCCAGGTCACTGCGTGACTCGGGGAGAACAGCAAGCCAAAAGGAAATCGGCGTTTATTAATCCGATTTATTTATTTCCCACAAATGAAATGGATTGCACAATGTGGCGCAGGCTGTTGCTAACCCTAGTGTTGTATTTGTGCGATGTGTGTTGTGAAGCTTGGTGCTCCCCACCCCCCACCCCGTGCGTAACAGTGCGTTCGCTCCGGAGGCGACGCTCTCCATTCTGTCGTGCCTCTGGAGACCCGAGCTCCGTCTCTCACCGCCGAGCGCGCTGGAACTTTATCCATCCTCATTTACGATGCATCAATAATCTGCTGTATACACAAGCCTTTTTTTTTTTCTTTTAATAAACCGTCATGCGAAACTAATTTACTGTCTATTTGTCCAGACTGAGATGGCCTCTAGATTAAGTTTCCTTTCTGGGGAATTCTCGGCCCAGCAGAGTCAGAAATTAAACTTCAATCCCTGTTCCCTTAGTTTTTCCATGCAGCGAAGTGGTTAGACTTACATGCATATTAACAATAAAATGTACGCGCACACACACACACACACACACACACACACACAAAACAGAAGTCTCAGGGGTTGATATTAAAGTAGGCTAGTCAAGGGTGACCCGACACGCCGTCCAAGGCATGCAAAGTGTGTTGCCCTGGCCCTGCGTCTTTCCTCTAAGCCCCGAAACACATAAGACAGCACTTTACTGATCCCTTAGGGGACACTGGGCAAATGTGCCACTGTCACGTCGCTCGAGGCCACTGGCCACTCATGCTGCAGCAAGGCATGGCAGGACAAACTAAAAAGGTGTCAGTTACAATACAGGGATCATTTTGACTTGAAGATACGATTAAACAGAAAAAATTGCACTGTTGGGCAGATTTGCATTACCCTCACGGGTGCCAGGGCATTATGGCTTAATGCTCTCATCTCTCAATCTGAGTCATGAAAGAGGCAGCTGCAGAGGGAAGATCTTTGAGCTTCCAGTAGCTGCACCTTTGCAGATAAACTGGTAGCAGCCATCGTAAAGCCTCAACTCCACAACTCACACGGTCCAACACCCAAACAAATGTGGGCACACACACACACACACACACACACACACACACACACACACACACAAAAACATAAAAGGCCCTAACCCCATATGTTATGCTCACACAAAATGTCCTCAAACTTGTACACAACGCCCAGGAGATACGCAGACAACTTCAGAAGACCAGGTGGAACACTCTTTCTGAACCCCAGACGCATCAATGAAGGTTTCATTTCCTGATTCCTTCATCCGTCCAAATGAGGCGTTGCCTGTCAGTAGATCTCTCTAGTTTAAATAGCTCCCATAATTGCCTGTGTTGTGTACTGGGCAAGGCTCGCGTCCAAAGCAAATATTTTCAAACGGAAAGGGGTTCTGGCACAGTCAAGAGAAGTGCTCATGTTATTTGGACTTAAAACGTTTTTTTTTTTTTATTATTTTGAGAGGACAGAAAAAAAGCCTTATCAAGTTAAAAGGCCTGTTCACTTCTGAAAAATGAGACATGTCCCTGCGCCGTCCTCGGTTCACTCAAGCCGAAGACGGGAACAGAAAGGTTCAAACGAAGAGAGATTAAGAGATTGGCTGTGTTTGCGGAGGCCATGTCCGCTGGTTTCTCAGATAGCCTTGACTGTATATATAACATTTGGCCTTGTGCTGAGCTCTGGAGCCATGTAAACACGGTGGTTGAGTTACAGAAACTCCTCAACCCTTATTTTGGAGAAACAGTTTTTTTCTCCCTTCTTTTTCTTAAGGTTCAGTGACTCTCTAAGCATTTATTGCTGAGCCACAGTTTTTCTGAAGAGGGAAAATGAAACTGTACACATGTCTGTCCTGAGAGCCGTCAATGCATACAACCAAACACTGCGGTATCATCTGACAAAACTAGCTGTTGTCTAGACAGAACGGTGAGGCGGCGAGAGGGCCAATAGTGGCCTGGTTTGGCATTCAACCCCCGGTCCCATTTTCAGGAGTTGTGGAGACACACACACACACACACACACTTACACACCTTAATAAGGCATCAAATTGGAGCCAGGCTCAGGGACATTCAAGAAAACAACAGGGGAAGTATGTCTGTGCTGCTGCAGTAGGTGAACACACTTGGCCTTAGCTGTGCATCAGCAAGTAGCGAAAGGCACACCATACAAAGCTATAGCCCAAATTAAAACAAGGCTCTGTATTTTTTAATAACAGGATTATGGTTTTTCATATTTCGTCCCCTGGTGTTTAATGATACAGCCCCCCCCCCCCCCCTCCCAATCTACTTGATTGTACAGTGACCATGGCGCCATGTTTGAACCCAGAAGAACGAGTGCTTGACACTGGTTTTGTATCAACAAACAGTCAGCCCCAATCAGCTGAGGTTGTACAAATTGATACGTTGCCAGAACACATGTCCACATACACACACAAATCATAGAGGCATGAGTGACACACAGAGAGTGGTTTCTATGTCTCATTCAGGTCTGAACAACTGATTAGGCTGCATTAAGTACTTAATGTCAGTTACACTGCCTAGCCCGCTGTGTCAAATATAGAGAGCTGATCCATGTCTGTTCAACAGACATTAATTAAACATGTTTAATTTTTCATTCTTAATTCAGCCGCAAGCTTTTGCTAGTGAATGAACGCAAATAAAACCGCTTTGACTCAACTCAGGTTTGTCAGAATTTGGCCCTGTCTCCCAGTAAGCATTTTAGTAAATAAGCACCATTACCACTTCCAATCTCCCACTGTGTTTTTTCCTAAATGAAAGAAAAGGTCATACGAAATGGTATTTCTTCCTCCAAAACAAGTCTGGAAGTATTTGGAAAACAAAGCCGAGGATAAGTGTTGGGGTGGACAGTGTAGTGCCAAGGAGAGGAGAGGCCCTGCGTTGACGGCCCGCAGTCTGTCTGATGCTTACATCCCTAAACCCAATCTGAGGCTTCAGTACGCCCCAAAGCGATGCCAGTGGGCTCAGCTGGAATTGTTCATTTCACGGTGGATGGGACTGAACAATTCGGAGTGAGAGAGTGTTGATATACTCTTCAGGAGCGAGCTAATGCAGCAATCTCAAATCCGCCACGCAACTCATCACTCCAGCTCCTCTCCTCGGAGCTGTGAAGACAGAGCGCCTGCCCAAACCTGATCCCTGCATGCCACAACAGCAGGAATGTATGCCGAAAGTCAACCAGTAACATAACCGCTCATGGACGGGGGGGGGGGTCACCCCATCAGGAGGAGGTCTTCACCACAAACTGTTCTAGATACCAGGAAGATAGCTCTGACTCTGTATCTGCACCGGTGAAGGGCATATTGGGGATTACCAACACCTGCCTTCAAAGAGTGTCAAATGCACTTTAAAGGAATGCATTTAAGTGTGCTTCACAAGGCCGAGTCAATGTGAAGCTCTTTGATGATGACCCCCCATCAGTACCTGGTCAATAATAAATCAGCCTGAAACCTCTATGTTCGATTAGCCAGCCTTAGAACATGATCCCAAAGGAACACAAGAGCCAGGATACAGGCTTAACCACGCAATTGCTCAAAGCCGTCATGGTAGATTTGAGTATAAGACAATGTACATCAGGGAGACAAAGCATATGGGACAACAATGTCCCTTATGTGATCATATTTTCAAGCAATTTGTACAGTATAAAGCCTGAAACATAAATTGACACCAAAAAAGACACTCTCACATCTAATAGTGTCGTCGGATGCTTTTAGGTAAAAAGTAAAAGAGTGATTTATTTACCTATAGATTGCACAGGGAATTGAACTATGCTAAAATCACTACACATGAAATCAGTGCTGGTTCTTAGAAATCAAAGGAACATGGCCCGTTAAGATGTGCACAAAACCTGAAGCCTGAATAGCTTCTGTTGTAAAGGGAGAAACATGTCCCAATCGAGAGAACAGGGGACTGATGAATAAGTAATACACTGACAATGATTCAGCGCAGTGCTACACATCAGTGTAGCAGAAGTGTAATGTCTACTCTCAGCCTGATTTTGTTTTGGCCAAGCTAGTCACGCTCATTATGATCACGGGCTGGATTGCATGTTTGGTTATGTTCTTTGAGAATGTAATTGCGAACACAGCGGTCAGATTAAACCCTGCATCGCCAAAACATGGCAACTTCTAATGAGTTTAGAACAACGGCATATTCGTCAGATTAATGGGGAATTGGTTTTGACCTGTTTTTTCCTGACCCGTACGATCGTGAAATATGCCCAACCTGTGAATGGCCACATGAAAACATCAATTTGAATTTAAATCTAAATAAATGAATTGCCAAAATTTTAGTTTAAAGGTTTTTACCCGACAGCAACAAAAATGAACCTCCGTTATTGTTCTCCTAGGCTAAAGGTTTTGAAAAAGTCGTGATTTGTGGCTGTAAACCCATCACAGATGATGATATTTGGCAACGGCTCTCGAGTGAGTTTAACGGACCTTAGACAACGGGAAGGAATTACGATTTAAAACCCTGAATCAAAACATGCAGGTCCATAAATGTGGGGTAACTGGTACTACAGTGGGAACTAATAGCCCTGCCTGCATATGCTTTCCATTGTTCTAGAGGATGTGTGTTTTGGATTATACGAATGTCGATTTAAAAAAAAAAATTCTGAAGAAAAAGGCCTCATCCTGAGAGGTGTTGTAATTAGGCAGCATCAATCCATCACTTCTCCGAGACTTACAGTTCTGGTGGTTATAAAAGATATAATAAAATGTTTCTGCTCCGCTACTTCCCTTCAGCATCCCTCGGCAGCATAGCGCTGCATGAGGTAAATTATACAGTGAGTGACATCTTACTCCACGCAGACAGAGCTCAGTGTGCTGTGACATTGCATTCCTTCCACCTAGCTGGCTTCCGCGCATCTTTGGTCGGGTGCGGGGAAGGGTTGGTGGGGTTGGGGGATTGGGGGGGTGGAGGCAGGGAAGACCTCTGCAACCACAGTACCCCCTCCCCCCCCTCCAGCGGAGGAGAAGGTTGCACACGGCTTCACGCTCTGCCGCCTGCTGCCAGCGCCCTGTGTCATTAAGCTGCCAACACATCCAATTACAAGGAGTCATGTGGCGCATGTGTGTGTCTGGCACAGTAGAGAATACCTGGGCCCCGACTGTGCCCCCCACCCACCTCTGACAGCCGGGCCCATCTAGCCTCTTCTGAAGAACAGAGCAGGGCGTAGTGCTGGGGGAGCTGGGGTGTGGGAGTGTGGCTAAGGGCACACACGGTGAGTGGGTGGGGTAGATTAAACTGAAAACAGTAGTTATAGGAGCTTGTACTGTGGTTAGAGAAAGCATTGCAATCATAAACAAACGTAAACAGAACTGAAAAATGCTCTTGGCTTGGCGGTCAAAGCACTTTCAACAAAACCAAGGTGATTCTCCAGTTCAGTTCAGTCCAGACTCCAGACCAGTCTCCAGTCTGAGGTCAGGCTGAATTCGGGAGGCTTTGGAATCATTCCTTTAAGGCTGGCACATGTCATCTCCGTTAGGGCTGTGGCTGGTCTGACCCCGAGCTACTTTTAGCTACTCCAGTTACCTCTGGGGCCAGGCGGCCTAATCTTTTCTCAAGGGCCCAAAGGAGCTTAAACCGGGAAGAGGAAGCAGGGGCCTAGATACGAAGCCTCCACAATACCTCTTCCTCTCCTCTCTTTGTGGCGAGGATTACTCCCTTTATAGCACAAGGCAGTTAGTTAATTTCCCTCCCCAAAAAAGTCCCGAGTCCTTTCACTTCTCAAAGGCAAGAGTTAGACTGGTGCTCCATGGGCTGTAAACTATTAAATTAGTCTGCCACGCTCCACTTTTATTCTACAACGGTGAGTAATTATGTTATTGTTCAAAAGGAAAAAAAGGCCCTAATTAAATTATAATTAATCAACTTAATATATAATACTGGGAGAACTAGTCTAATGAGCAGGTTGTGTTTGCTATGATGAACAACAATGGCCCAGTGAGTCCCTGTTTGTATTGTTTATTTGTGTGTGTGTGTCTGTGTCTCTGTGTCAAGGGCCATGAAAAATGATATCAAAGGGATTGATGGATGCAATTTTGTTTGATGCAACTACAACAGCCACACAAGCAGATACTGCAATTACACACCTGTATGCAAGACAGCTCATCCACAGCACAGCCAATGATCCACATGGGCCTAAATGGGCCTTGCTAAATGGCTCGGAAAATAACCCTGGAGTATACGGCAGATGTCAGAGTGTGCGTGTGTGTGTGTGTGTGTGTGTGTGTGTGTGTGTGTGTGTGTGTGTGTGTGTGTGTGTGTGTGTGAGAGAG
>JAOEHI010000022.1:4996064-5035004 GCA_025447815.1 Percopsis transmontana
TAAGTCGGTTGTCCTGGTTCTCTACAATTTTCTCTGGGTCCCGTCACCTTTTCCCCACCAGTGGAAACTGGCCCCATGTTTCAGCAATTCAGCTGGAGGACTTCTTTAAAAGGGTCTTTGACCCCCCGTGCACAGTTTCAGTTCCGAACCTGGATGGGGGAAGGATGTTGGAAGGACCAATTTGTTAAAGAAATTATTCTAAACTCTTATCAATTGACCTTCAGGACACGACTATCCAAAGTAGATCTTAAATATAACTTGCAGCAAGGGAACGTTTTACATGGTGCAGTTCAGTAAATGTTCCATTTAACTCCGTAATACAAAGGTTTTTATAGAAGAGGCCTCACCCTTAAAAGGGGTGGTGCCTAACTTATTTTATGCTTAGTCATCTTTAGCAAATGCACCGGTCAACAGA
This sequence comes from Percopsis transmontana, assembly GCA_025447815.1. Taxonomy (NCBI): domain Eukaryota; kingdom Metazoa; phylum Chordata; class Actinopteri; order Percopsiformes; family Percopsidae; genus Percopsis; species Percopsis transmontana. The sequence continues at coordinate 4,996,480 of JAOEHI010000022.1, forward strand.
ATAAGACAAGAAAGGGGGGTGAGTCTAACTTTATTGTGTTTGGGCCAACACTTTAACTGCTTTTCAAAATATGTATGTTTTACAATGTACACCAAATCCCACTAAAATAATGACACAGACCCTTTCTTTTTTTCAACAAACTTTGTTTTTCTCCTTTCAAACCAATATTGCAATATTGACACAGTCACAACAAATTTGATTTAGGGTTTTCACCACTATCATCGTTATTTCCATCTGTATGCATATTGAAATTAACTCGCTGTTACGTTAAGATGAACAGGCACTACACCAGTTAGGAGATAAAAGTACATCACTAACTATGAACATACATCATCTAGATTGCTAATATAAGGGTTTCCACAACATGAGCTGTTGACCCCCTTTGTGTGCATAAGGAAGAGTGAATAAACGTAAAAAAAAAAAAAAAGCATTTACATTGACACCTTTTTGACTGCCTCAACATAGTTAGGTTTCATTTTCAACTCAACACAGTTGTACAGTTACGATAGAATATAATCTTTAAATTACACGTCATATACAAATCTGACAGCGTGGGATTTCATCACGCTCATATATGGTACATTGACAATTCCATTGCAATGAAATTCATAATTCGATATGGTATCTATCATTTAATAGGCTATTTCATTGCCGTTATTTAAATTAAACACATTTACATGTATAACACTACATTTTGTCTAAATATTCGATCACTTGCATTTTTTTTCTTTTTTTTTGTACTTTTACACTTACACAACTCATACACACTGGATGGTGAAGATGTTTTCCCCCAATGTATCAACCTGTTTTATCGCTAATGTGTATTTTAACCTGTGTGTTTGCATGTTTACTATGCACTGTATTGTGTGTGTGTGTGTGTGTGTGTGTGTGTGTGTCAGATACAGTATGTGCTAGATAAATGTCAGGATGTGTTTTTGCTAGGCTGGACAGCGTACTCTAAGACACAACTTGTGAGCTGGTGATGTGTTTTTCTCGAACGAGACCCAAAACTGGTGAACTTTTAACGTAACTTAACACATCTTACCACTGTGGAGTCGAGGGAAGTCTAACTTTTAAGGACAACTATTTTAAGAAGAGCTTCTCTCCCATATGACCGCACCACGAGGTGCCAGTTATTAGCAATGTATTCATTCACAGATAAACATCTGACGAATACAACTGCTTGTGTGTAATTTCTGAAGATAATAATGTAATGTACTGTGACATTAAGCGGTTTGTAATGGACAAATGACTGGAGGGTGGGGGGGGGGGCTGGGAGGCAGCTATGTGTTAATCTGCTTTCACAATATTATGTGAAATGCTAGCATGAAGACTGATGGAAATGATGATGTCGGTTCATTCTTTGGCTCAGCCTGAGAATGGGCCACATAACTAGTGCTATTTGCTAGGTAGGGCTTCAAATGACTGTGAAGGACAACATGTAGACAGCATGTCCTCTTTCAAGCCCACACACTAGTACATTCATGTCCTGTTAAAGAGCCGCAAAGCTTCAAACAAGGGTTCGTAGCACAGTAGCATATCATAATGGCTCCATTGACCCTTCTCTCTGGAAGAAAAGTGCCTTGGCATAGGCATTGTTCAAACCCTTATGAACTTTAGCAGTTACCTCCAGGAAATGACTCAAGCAATCCTAAACATGAGCAAATCCACCACTTGAACAATGTGAGAGGCATTTATTGTTCAAGTTAGTAGTTTTTGATCAAATCCAAGCAAACAGGAACAAACACGCAATTTACTAACACTAGAATAAAAGCTTGTTTTTCAAACATATATGTATATAGGCATATACTTTCACTTAAAAGAGCAATGATGGTGGTTTGTGATACTAAGAAATAAAACTTAATGTTAAGAATAAAGAAAAAAAACAAGATTTTGGTTATGGAGACAGTAGCACGCAATGCTGTCCAGGTGTATGTACTGCTTAAAGTGAACGTATGGTCTTTGCATTTGTAGTTGAAATGTTGCATCAACCTGTAGCTGTAATATGGCGTCCAGAGGGAGCGCAAGTTGCATAGCACATGCTGCTACGCAAGCTAGCTCAGAAACAGTTAAAACACATAGCACTGCACACACCGGAGAAGGGATTGGACCAAACACACAAAAAAAGATACAGTTTGTGGTACTTTAACACTACATAGCATTCCCAATGTAAGGATGAGGACTGAACACACACAGCATTAAAAATGCTACACAAAAAAATGGCATATTGTATATACACAATGCAGGTTGAGAAGCTTGTATTTGTAACGGGCATAACTGATTATAGGGACTTCTCAATGTTTACAAGAGAACTTACTGCAGTATACTGCAGGTTTACATCAGCTGTATTATACTGTATATTAAACACAGCTACATAGGTATGCGAATGTGTCCCTGCATTGGGTTGATGTAATGCTAGAGTGTGTATATACGGAATAACTGCTGCTCCTGTTTTTTTTCAACGTTTAAGTCCACCCACCCTGAATGCTGGATAAAATGTACTATACTGATATATTGTCTTTTATGTTACTAAGTTTTTATTTAGGCAAGACTGCCCAGCGCGTCAGTTGGGCAAGGGATGTGTTGCTCTATAGTCTCTGGCTATGTGCGGTGCAATTGGATGGGACAGTTCAAGCTGTCTCCAATGGCCATGTCCAGTCATGTGTCTAGATAGCCTCAACATAGTTGGCCGGGTACAGTCCCTCTCGGCCACTGTCCAGGCGACCTCTACACCAGCCCTGGTCGTCTTCATCTTCGGTCTTGGTCAGTTCATCACCTATGAAGAAAATACCGGTCCTTTATAAGCCACCTGCGGTCTTTAGAGTGCAAAACATACGGTGATAAACTGGGTTAAAACACTAAAACACTACAAAACACACAAAAAATTGAACTGTCTGTCCTCCAAAATGAAGGTTTCCCCTTCCCAATTCGGTTCATCATATGTTATACATTGTTCCTATAGCAATTTGTCATACATAGAACATATAGGCCTACATTCAAGGGAACCTTTAACTACTATACATCTTCCAAAAACAACACATTCTGTATACTCTTATCTCTGTGGGTTCCATTCCAAGTCATAATGGCATTCAGATGTTGGGTGGGGGTGGGGGGTGCAGGGGGGCTGTCTGTCTTCAAATTGCTACTGACGTCAATACGCTCAATACGTCAACACAATCACACCCGTTGCCAATGAGCTAGTCCTAATTCGTAGCAAGTATCTGTAATTTGTTTTTCATGTGGCCATTGTTGACTAGCGACAACTATCATTGACAAAATGAAGGGGTTTAAAATAGAATGCATGGAAGAGTAATAAACAGCCACCTGTGCCACGCCCTATTATTATGTTGTCTTCTCGTTCAAACCCTGAGTGCCTACAATTGGCATGTGTTACGTCCGGAGTGCACAGTGGCAAAGCAACACAGTGGCAGAGAAAGCCAGGCGTACTTATCATGCTGTTTAAGGTCTAGCATAGATGAGACGATTACCTGCTTTGAAGGATAGTTCATCTTGTTCCTGTCCCTCATAGTCGTAGAGAGCGCGCACGCGGACCCCTTTCCCAGCGCTTGAATCATCCTCGAATGAGTTGCCATTGCCGCCGTTTTCGTTGCCAGAGTATGTGGTAGGCTGTTCGTCGTCGGACCACTCTGTCGAGTATGCTTGATTCTTCTCATAGCTGCTCACGCTGGAGGCCAGAAAAGATGCAGTGAGAAATTAGTTCTAGAATCTGGTATATTCTACAAAGCAGCCTCTGATATGAGGCATTACAAAAAAAAACAATGTTTAATATTCACGTTAAATGTTGGTCGTGTCTTGAGTAACTGAAAAGCTTACAGAAATTCACTGGGAACATTTTATCTAAAAATCATATGAATATACAGATATGAAAAAATATCTTAAAAAAATACCTGCTTCGGTCACCAGGTGGTGCCACATGATCCGTGCTTGGGGTGGGTGGGGCTCCATCTGGCTTCTTCTTCTTCGGCGGAGCGCTGGCCTGGTCTGGGTTGTATTCCTGCGGGTCGGGAGAGAGGGGAGAGTGGAATGGAAATGCAGTAAAGAAAAGAAAACAAACAGCACTCATTCATACCAACAATTAATATTTCTTTAACGTAAAGTGTGTCATACCTCAAACACGGGCCAGTTCATATGCATTCCGGGCCCGTGATTGTTGCTGAACCATTTCAGGTCCTCTTGTGTGTTAGCAGCTAGGATAGTGCGTTCCAGTTCTCGGTATACTGTGGCATAGCTGAGGAGTGAACAGTGGAACACACAGTGACAAGGGGGGAATCCAAGATGGGTCGCAAAGAAATTACCAAAATTATTCTGGATGAACTAGCAGCTTTAACGACTAAAGGTCTTGTAGGTTTTGTGCCACATTTAACCCATGTCATTGTAATTTAATACAATGTATTTCTGATGCAACAGTTATGACTACAAGATTAGATTTATCTTGGATTACAGAGATGAATTTTATATTTTCTGACATAAATCCCTCTATGATTTTGGAAGGAAGGTAGCCTGTTGCAGCAGGTTCGCCTAGGGGCTGTACACAGCGATATGCAAATCATAATCACAGGTGATGGCTGTCTTCTAATTTCCTTTGTTTTGGATTATTAAGCAAGACATGTGAAGGAGATCTTCCATCTTGAAATTAGGAAGTTCAACCAACTGTAACTAATGACATGTGTCAGTGTTTTACATCCTTTATCTCTACACAGAAATCGAGATAAAATAAAAAACATAATAAAATCATGTTGAATAAAAACAATTATGCTCTCTAAATTAACAGAAAAAATGTTTGTCTAGAATATCATGAATTATTTCATGAATTAATTAATGTTGAGAGTCTGAAAGCTAATGGGGAATACATGCCTGGTTGAAATTTATTTTTACATTAATCTCAAACTGGGACACAAAAAAAAAAATCTGTCTGAATGTAATCATTTCAAAGTAGGGCAGATAAACTCAATCATGCATAAAAGGCGTGTTGTCTTTTACTATACATTCTGTTAACCACAATTCATGTGTAAAACAACGCATTAGTAGATTCTGTTTGAATTACATGACTTTATGGTGACAAAACACATTGCATGAAGGGATGTGAAAGTGGAACAATAATTTAGATAAATACTGTGATGGCACACCACAAAAGTAACACTGTAGAGTAGTTAGGAGGGTGCCACAATAACAATATAATAACTGCGTAGAATTACACAAGATCAACGGAATAGTGCCTATCCTGGACTCAAACCTCATTAGGTTTGTATATAAGCCCTGGTTTAGATTTCTCATTCTAATGAATAAGGCTGTGTTGCTGACAGACCTTTGGTTCTCTGTGAGGTTGAGGTGGCGTTTAATGTCCAGCAGGGCCTCCTTCAGGAAGGTCAGCCTTTTCACTTCGTGTTGCTGACACTGGTCGAATACTTGCTCCATGCTCTCCATGTACTGGGGGGTACACTTGCTCAGCTCATCCAGAGACTTCTCATACTTCTCCTTAGCCTGTAAAACACAGATCAAGTAGCCTATACAGGATGAACTAATGAACCCATAGAAAGACACACTAATAGTTGAAGGCCGGTATATTTACACACACATAATAAAGCGTTGCGTTTTTAATCACATAACTTGATTATTAAACCTACATAGGTGTGTTTATTGTAGGTTATTTTGTCTGATTAGACCTTTCTCAGCTTAAAGTAGAGCAGAGCTCCAGTAGGCTGCAAATCTGCTGTCAAATCTGCTGTGTTTCTTCCCTAACAGGTGCGACAAGACATTTGGGGGGCCTTAAGTTGACAGAACATTTACTGCTACTTTTAGAGAACATTTTGAACTAAAAGACACAATAAAATGATAAACCCCAGCATCTTATATTTTACCAAAATATTTCACACCTTAATACCTCCTTGTTCAGTTGTGTCTTTCTCTCACCTTCTGCATGTCCTGTTTGCACTTATCCACTTTCTCATGTAGTTTCTTCTGCTGGTCTGGTGTGACAGAAGCCTCTGTCTTGCCGTTGGCCTCCCGGGCGGCAGCAAGCTTCTCTTCCTTGCAGGCCAAGTGATACACCTTCTTAGCTGCCTCCATCTGTGGGACAGAACACAGTGGTGCTCAGTTTCTCACAGAACTGACAGGAATAATTCCCCTCTCGCAGGGTTTGACTTCATAGTAACACTACTTTTGACAAGATTAGGACAGCCATTTTTAAATGGCTGTCCTAATGTGTCCCACATAATACATTAGATAGTAGACGCATTTGATTTTTTAATAAATAATATTTGCTTTGTTATAATTAATGTATTTGAAAGTATTTATGTGACTAAATCATTCAAGGTAATGTTAAAATTCAGATGGGAAGAGAAACATGCAGCTGCATGTTCATTGATGTTTTCTAATATCAAACCTCATGTTTACCATCTACAATGTCAGGGAAGTAATCAAAAGAAAACCCAGTAATGGCCTAAATGCACCAGAGTTTCAGCTCCAGATCTCCCATGGCCTAGAACATCAACCCTCGCAGGCCGACTGATGACCTAAATTGCACTAATTAATCAGTAAAGACAATTACTACACTACTTTAAGAAGGACAACTATGCTTTATTTGTCTTTTCATTTTTTATCTGAAGGTGCTGAGCAGAAAGACAAGGGATTTGCAGCTAAACAGAATGTGGGATTATCTTTTGCTAAATGTAGTTCCTTTCATGGAATTAGTAGGCTAAATTATAGGCTAAATAGGCCTATTATGCGTACACTACATATTGAAATACCCAACACAAAATGATAAATTGGGAATTACAAGATTTTGAACTTTACACTTCATTGGTCGAGTTGGTGTTTGACCAGTGTCTGTGAAACTGTATCTTAATGTGAGTTGAGATCCTATGGAAACAAATATGTAGAAATCAAAAACTTTTCCGCATTCAATTATGATAGTTATTAAAACTCCCTTACCTCCTTGAGCTTTTTGGCCCAGGGTTTCTGAGCCTTCTTGAATCCTTCATCTGCCTCTTTGGCCTCCTTAAAGCCACCAATCATTTGCTTGTGGTATGCTTCTTTCTGCCAGTTCTTTACTTTTTCAATGTCCTCATTCATCAAGCCGTTTTTCACTTCCTGGTGCAACTCGCTCACCTTCTCTGCTTCGGTCATCACAGCCAGCCAAGCTCTCTCCACCGAGCCGTACTGTGGGCCTACAAGCATGCATTTAATCAAAATAGAAAGTAATGAGCTAACTTCTACTCGACAGTAAATTAACATGTATCTTACTATAATTTTATGTAGACTTATTTCTCTCTTTGAACTGAACATTTTAGTTGGTGTACACTTTTTTAACATGCCTTAACTTGATTGGCTGGGAGTGGGAGGATAGATCAGAGACGATTGGTTACAATCCAGAAATGATGTCACACCTAGGGCCAAATCTGACTTGTTTTACATTATTATTTTTTCCGAGAGGTATTTGACTAAATTAAATGCTAAACCGATTACAGAATTAATTCGTCCCTTTCAGCTCCTGCACTACTGGAAGATTTGGAATTTTACAATACAGACACTTCAAACTAAAATCTATTTATCCAAAGTTGCTCTGCAAATATATTCCTTATTTTTGTCTCCCCCAAAGCAAACCTTTCTCAATGAGCTGTCTCCATCTCTTGGACCAGGCGGTGAGCTGATCCCCGTATGCCTTCTCTATCTTGGCACGCTCTTGCAGGCAGCCCATAAGGTCATTGCAGAGCCGGTGGCCATCATCGACTCTTTTGACAGCACGTTTGTAGTTCCCAACCTGCAAAAAAAGGAGAACAGGGGTGCGGTCATGACAAAATGTTTTTACATTTAAACATTTAAACTATGTCTCACTCTATCTATGCCTAGTGATAGGTACAGCATTACATTCAAATGTGAGTAAATCTCTGAGCTAGAGGGTTTGGAAAATGTATATATTATCGCATCAAAGCTCATAAGAACAATTTCCAGAATTGATCACATCCATTCTATAGCAATCCACATCAGATTTTGTTGTCTTAAATCGGTCCGTGCCCCCTTAAGCGGAACCATCTTAAATAGCAGTGCCAAGCTCCGTGGCTCCGCCTCCCCGGTGCCTGCAGGGGGCGAGAGCTCATGGTGCATGATGAAGAGAAGGATCATGGGAGGTGGGCTGGCTCGTGCCTGTGCATGTGTAGTTATGCAATGATAGAGGCTTTAGTGTGTGTGTGTATGTGTGTGTGCGTGCGCGCGCACATCTCCACAAACTGCGCCTGCTATAATCCTCTTCACTGGTGTAATGCATGCAGACAGATTCACCGGGATGAAAGAGGCTTTACAGGCACACACATATTCCACTGTTGTTTGAAGTATATAGATATTCCAAATAATAGTGGAATATGAGTGCGCATGTCAATCAGAGTTCTGAATCATTGAACTTTTTCTCTCGTGTATCATAGTAGGATAAACACAACTGTATCTAATAATATATATATATATATAAATAAATAAATATATAATATATGGGTACGTTTTATGTACGTGTGGTGATTAGCAGGCATTGACAAAACTACTGATCGGCTGTCAATCAGAACACCTAAATCCAACAGTGCCCATTATTAAATTGATTAGCTACAGCTGTCCTACTATGACACTGTGAGGTGCGTTCAGTAGACGGAACATTTGCTATGTTCAGTGACCTTGTTTTACTGAACGACCCGTTTCCTTGTTTTAGCTCTTAGCGTGTAGGCCTATAAGATGTTAGCAATTATTTTGAAGGACTAAATGGTATGTTGATATGTAATGGTATGATGCTTTAGGAGCTAAGTTAGCCCGGAGGACTGCTGATGAACAGAATGTGCTAACTGACAATGGTGTAGGACCTTTTCATCTATTTGGATAAAAGCATCTGCTAAATGCTGTAAATGAATGTAGCTTACAGAAAATAAGCCCCACACAGCTAATACATAACATTTATAGCATGAACATGACCTGCTGGTGTTGTGCTGTGTGTTTGTGTGTGTTACTGTTCAATGTGTAAGAGAGGCAGTGCGTCAGGTCTCAGGTGGCATGGCTTCAACACAGGTGGACTGCATGTACATAAAAAAGGCCCACCTGAGCTCTTGAATTCGTGTGGAAACTCAATCAACCCACCAGCTTGTGATTCCATGCACACAGTAACACAGTATGGTTGGTTGCCTATCAAAGACTCAATGTAAAGAATAGAAACATTTGACCCTGGCGCTACTTGTTTTGCCCATATACAGCTGCTGTTGGCAGGTGCCGGCCTATGTTGGCATGAAAGGACGGCTCAGAGGAGCTGTCTACTGAGCCTTTGTGTCTTTGTGCGTTGTGCTCCCAGGGACACAAAGGGAGCTCTGTACTGGTGGAATTCATTAGCACTAATTGTGGGTTTGTTCAGAAAATTGTAGGGTTTGTCCAGAAAAAATAGTGCACAAAAATGAATACGCACATACACGGACAAGCACATATTTACACGCGTTCACAAACATGGTGACAAAACTGTTCTATTGTATAAATCTGTGTACTCATATGTTGCGATTTGATCTTGACCTAATTTACTGGACCAATTGAAAAACAAAGACCAATAACAGAACCTGCAATAGAGTATAAGAGTATGTAGCATATGCAATCTGAAGAACACTGCAATGGTTTTCTTTAAATCAAAGCTTTGATCAATTAATTCATTCATAAAATCCTTATGAGAAATCTTCTATGAAATAACAACTCGTTTGGAGGGAGTGCAGGTTTTTAATGTCCATTCACAACTAAATCCAACCTGTTTTTTTCCAATGGCTTTATTTACTCTTTATCCAATGCAACTTACAGTAAGTACAAGTATTAAAGGGGGAGGTAGGGGTAAGGCATCACACTCGAACGGCAGGCCCGAGCCAGGAACTCTTAGCTGAGAGAAAACCAACCTCACCACTAGGCTAGCCTGTCCTCCATATGATGTATACAGCGTGCTGTGATGTTTACGTCAGTTTGTGATATACCAGGATACCAAAAGAATGAATTATTAATGTCCTTACATACATGCAAACTGCAAATGTAACCTACATGTGCAGAATGTCTGTGAGGGGGAAGGTGAATATAAGGTGTATAAGGTGTATAAGATACGTATGTAGCATGTATGTAGCATGTATAGTAAAGTGTCTGTACCTCCCAGAAGCTGTCCATGGTGTCGTCGGCACTTGAAGGTTCATCGTAGGAGACGGACATTTTCCTGGATGTGGCAAAGAACGCTAAAGTCTACACGTGTCCTCTGCAGCAGAGCTGTGTTCCTCATGCACTGGAAGTGACAGAGGTCAAAGGAGCATTAAAAACAGCTTTACATTATAAAAATAGCTAAATTATGCACATTTGGTGTAGGGTGGCAGTTCCCAAACCTTTATGACGTAACACCACACAAAACAACATCAGAAGAAACACAATGTATGTATTATTCACATTCATTCATTCAATTTATATGACTGTTAATGCCCTTCACATGTAATTGATTGACAAACTATTATTGGGGGCTCTTGACCCCTACTTTGAGAAACACTGGTGTAGGAAAAAGACATTCAGCACAAGGACAGCAACATGGCATCTTTTCAGTAGAACTACAGTCCTGCCACAGTGTTGTACAACAGCACAAAAATGTGGTATATATCCCAAGGCCACTCGGTGCCGGAAAGAAAACCCTAAATGGGTGGTTTTCTATTTGTGACAAATAATGAGGCAATAATAGTCCCCTCCCCTTTACCTTCTGCACTGTGGCCCCAGGGGATGGAAAAGGGCATCTTAGATTTCTGTGTCCTAGATGTAGTGATTTGGGTGCAGCCATCACAGAAGAAGGATGGGTGATCCCCCCCCCACCACCACCTCACTCTTTCTCTAAAAGCTAACATGGAGGGTTGCGTTGCAGAAAATTGTAACACGAGCCTCAAAATTCCAGAAAGAACAGACCTGAGGTTCCCACGGCAACCCAACACCCGATCACCTGAGTCTGATAAGGAGCCATATAATTGTTCTCTTTCAGTCACAAAAACAAAGACTGATTCTGATGAAAATCTGAATAATGAAGTTTAATTATCTAACTGGACAGCAAGAAATGTTGTGACTTCATCTTCAGGACCATGGATTTGAAATTACGTGTTTGAAGTGACGCCCACTTCAACATTAATAAATTATTACTAAATGAAACAGAAGGTATAATTGTGTAATGGTTCTGAAAATCTATCTGCTAAGGTTATGAAATCCAAACATAACAAATATTGAATGGTTTATATTTGGGTAGGCTCTCTTTCAGAAAAGCATGCATGTATTTACGGCACTGTTGTAAATTCCACATTCCACACGCATACAAAGAAAGAGTTTTTGTGTGTTAAAATTTATCTTTTAATAGAAATATATGAACTGCCATGACTACTATTATTATCAATGTGTTATAGTACGTATTATCTTTCTTCAGGTGTTTCCACATGCGTGAACATAATGCATATATCTATGCATTGTGTTTTCCATAGATATACAATTGTGTGGTATTGATCTAAACCCTTATAGCAACCAGCTAATGTTTGATGCGTCCTCTCTATGTACACTCTATGCTTGAGAAATGTGGGTAATATGTTTTGATAAATGCAAAGCCAGCTAGGTTAAAATACATTAGATCAGCTAGTATTGTTCTCTTAAACAAAGAGGCATGCCTCTTCCCCTAACTTTAGGTAATAAGAAAAAGGTCAAACCCCAGAATTTACATAAGGTTATGCCTTGTTCTAGGAAGCCTTATAAGTGGCAAGCACCAGCTCCTTCTCTCTTGCTCTTCTAATTTTCCTGAAGCTATAACACTTTGCTTCATGAATTTCTAAGATTTGCCCGCGGTTAGGCAGCTTTGTTTTTCTTTGTTCCGGCGCATAGTTGAAATCCGGCCATTCGTGTTGACAATGTGTCTTTGAGGGTATAGGAAGACTGGTTGCTGTCTACGAGATCGCAAACTAGCTGACAAACATCAGCATAAGTGTTCTGACACACAAACACAGACTAAGCCAAGAGAAACCCCTGCACGGGAGTGAACGCATGTCTGCTTGAACGCGAGCCGTCACAAGCTGTCGCCATAGTACCGGGTCCACAACTGGAAAGGTGGTGTGGATGCTGCCGATACCCTCCTGGCTCCTGGGCCTACTGCTGGTGAAAAGTGCCTACTGCTGGTGGCCTACTCCTGGTGTCCACAGGACAACACATCTTCAAAACATTTTCAAACCTTAACAGGGCTTTAGACTCAGTCTTCCCACTGGTCGCACTGGTGTGACTAACTTTCTCAGTTGGGCGCACCAACTTATGATGTGGTCGCAAGATTTTTGACTGATTAATAAATAAATAAACAAATAAATTCTATACTATCAAATCTAGCATAATTATTTTTACGTTTATGATCCACAGCAGTTGCCATAAGCTGTAAGAAGGCTCCCTGTGCCTTAAGGACAGGGTGGTGCTCCGAGGTTGATTAATTATGACAATTATTCATACAATTATTCAATATTAATTGTGAGACATATTTATATCCAGAATATAGAGGTTGATACGCTACATAGAAAAGAGTGTCAAGACACTGGAGCAAACACCATCACCAGTGAGGACCCCATAGTGTTGGTGTATTCAAGTGAAATCCAGTGTATAAACATATTATCAGTGTAATTGAGACCCCAATATAGAATGGAAACAAACAAAAGTGGAATAAATGTTGGCGGTTAAATGCCTCTCGGTGCCCTCCAACGATAGTATTAAACTAACAATTACTTTGTGAAGGATTTCACTATCTACAAAATAAATGAACAGTGGCTGCTGGATTTCCTCCAGGAATGTAGACAATTTATATCTATTTTTTTGACAGTTGGTCAATATCTTAGCACCAAGGTTAAAATAGCGCACACTGCTTGATTCTTCATCGTTATTGAACCCTATCTGAAACGCAATCCATCTTGGAAGACTAATAACATTCCTCTTTCGTTGACATCTTGATTGCAACAAGAAATGAGAGAATGTAATGTATTTACTGAACGATGTTAACATCCTCTTGGTAGTTGTGCGACCTTGTTGTTTGAATGATATATTATATATCAAGTATCATAATATTTGAGGCAGTAACTTATTAGCTTCAGAAAACCATTAGAATTATCCAAATAAAAGCCCATGCAGTGATATGTGCACATTTATTATTATATTGTTCAATAGTTAAAGGTGCACTCCTTGATTTGCGTGTGATCAAGTCACCCCCCTACAACTTTAGTACACATTTGTGCTTTAAAAAAGAAACTGTTGAAGCGACAAATTTGGCATCCTGGTTGCGCTTTAATGCAATCAGAGAGTGTACCTTTAAACAAATAAAAGGTGTACTAGGGCACAATTCTCTGTCTACATTTGATAAAATGTGGAACAGAGAAACTGTGATGGTCTGTTAATAGGCCTACCAAATTAAGTATGCTGAGTCTATCAGAATACTAGCTAAAATGTTGTCTGTTGTATCAATATCAAGGAGTATTTTGGTCTAGTATTAACAGTGCCTTTTCAATACTGTCCTAAATTTTTTACATAAGGAAGTCCCATTTGACACAACCCAATCTCCCCTATACTCTTGGTCCTGGTTTAAAAAAAGATTAGCAAGTATTATGCAACCGACAGCATGCTATATCTTTTTTGGTGATTTTTTTTGGGTTAATGGTCTTTAACTGGCTTGAGATAATTTTTTTTTATACATTTAAGGACAATACTACGCTTGTGAGACAGTTAAGGGTCCTAAAACCAACAGAACAGCTCTGGAAGAGAAAGACTGTTTTCCACCGTATATAACAAGAGTCTATACTGAATGTTTCCATTGCTATGTAAATTATGCTATAGAAACAGTGGTCAATGTAGCCATGGGCCTAGCGAGAGCATACTCCAATCTAGCCTTATCTGGCCGAACACTGATTCAGCCAAGCAGAAACAGTAGTATTTTGTCAAGACCGTTGTTGCTGTCACTAGACTCACCACCACATCACGCCATTCTGTGGGGCTTTCTAAACAGTCATGGCATTCACACACTGCTCTGATCCACTAGTTGTGCTTGTTTGTGTGCGTCTTTGGTGCATCTTGATACAAGATACGCCTACATGCAAACACCACTTATTGTCGGAGAGAGCAATATTGGGCTTGGACATTTTGATGTGGTTTCAAATAATACATTTTTACTTCATAATTTAAATGCTTATACTGTGTATGCAATGATCTAAATAATTAAACTGTTTTAAGTGTAAACAATTATCTATTTTTTAATGAGAACATATACTATAGATATTATATAGAGTAACAGGATAAAAAATTGTTACATACAGTAGCTTCAATATTATGCTACCTGCCTCATAGGTTTATTAAGAGAGAAGTGAAAGGCAGCCCTCAGGTGGCGACCTCTATTTTTAGTGTGTTCACCTCAGTAACCAGCCATTGGTTAATCTACCTGTCAATTACTCTGATCATCCAATTACCTTCTGCAGGTTAAGCATTTCCAATTAATCTTCTGCAAGATTTAAGTCTCCAGCGCAATAACAAGAACAGCACGGCCTATGGCATGGCAGTTTGGAAGTTTAAACCAATAACAGAAGCCAGAATTGACTCCTGAGAGATTCATGGCATTGGATCATTTTTAGGAAGCATTTGGATTATACTGCAACCTGATTCACCAAGATAACGTCCATCTTAAACATTAGTCAAATACATGATGGTGACAGTGAACACACTGAACATCCAGCCTTTTGGCAAACTGGGATTAATTATTCATTGAGCTAGGACACCAATATTAATGGCACCAAGATGGGGGGTTTTTCAACTTTTTTTCCTAAGCACAATGTGAATGTATGTAGCCTCAGGTCTGGCAGGTTATGGGATCACACTACAGTGGGAGAATAAAGAACAGAAAACCACTCAATGCCTGATGTTAGCGTAGCATTGCAGAATTAGGTGACCCCGATGTGATGACAGTGGGACGGGACCATGGTTAGTGAAGGTAACGAATATGTATTTCTGATGCTAAAAAATATTGCATACTTATTATTTGCGTTAGACCAGACAGCAACAGAATCGCAAATAGCAGACAAAATCAGAGAAGCAGAAATTGTGATTTGCAATAAACTAAGTCAACATTACTATGCAGAATACTAAACACTTCTGTACCGTTTCTTACCTTGTTTGTCTCCATTATATACAAATAACAATACTCCCAAATTCTAAAATATCCACAAACCCAGAAAAATCTCTCAATGCCAACTAGTCAACTAGTTATAGACCATATCTGTGTTTTAACTCTTCTTCATCGCAATGGATTTGGTAATGCTTTTTTTCTATAATACTGTTGACCATCAAACTAAGACCGGTGACAAAGTCAGACTGACAAACCAGTGTTTCTCAATGGCTAAAGGATAATCCTGTAATGTGCCACTTAAGTAGCTTAGAGTGGGAGGGGCTTGCAAGAAGATGGGAGGAGCCAGAAAGGAAGAGGTGAGTTGAGAGCTGAGTACTGTATCAACACGGTACTGGCAACTATATGTACCGTGTGTTTTCATTTTATAAGCAGAAATACAGGTGTAAGAGCAGTGGTGACGGGTGCAACATAATGTACATTTGCTTAGAGATAGCCTATATATATATATATATACAGTCATGGAAGAAATTAAGAGACCCCTGCATATTATTGTAAATATAATAATAAAAATATAAATATCAAAACATATTAAAAGTATATATTAAATAATTGTAAAAAATATAAATATAAATGTATTAAAATATAAATGTAATATATTTTAAAAAATGGGCAGTGGTCTCTTTCCATGGCTCTATATACAGCATTGGTTAAGAATGCTTTTAAATGTAAAGCAATTTTGCATCAAACCTACAGTGTGCAGATAATCAAGAATCTATTATTTTCGTGTTGATCTGTTCACATCATTTCCTAATGTGCACTGCCTCTTGTCTGAAATTCCTGCAGAAATGGGAACTCTGATCTAAACGAGACCTCATCAAATTGTCCACCAATCATCAGTCCTGTCAAAGCCTTGACTGAGAACCACAACAAAGGCATAAGCCTGTTACCGTAAGACGATTTCAAAGTGATGTTCTAACTTTACACAGACACACGTGACCAAGCCCAGTCTCTCCTAGCTCATCAGACAAGGCCGTCTGAAAGGTAGAGTTGCTCACCGTAAAAACCATCAGGGTTTTTTCCCTCTAATATATTTGTGATGACTCGAAAAAAATAAATGTACAATGCGTGGTCCGTGACTCCTGTTTGATAAGCAGACCATGAAATCACCCTCAGCCGACTGGCTGGTCAAGAGGACACACAAGGAGAGAAAAGAGAGAGAGGGCAGCTAGCGAGAGAAAGAAGAGAGACGAAATGGTGTGGAGGAATGAATGAGGTAAGCCAGGGAAGAAGGAGAAGGAGAGGGAGGCTGCACAGGACAAGGCAGGTGCAGGTTTGGAGAGCGCTGGTCAGATGGCCTGCATGCTGGTTGGCGACTGGGTGAAATGACGGCTTGTGGAATAAGCCATGCTGCCAGGCAATGTTGCCAGGAGACAGAGCTGTCTTGCGTATAGGCCCTCACAGGAAACACAACAGGGCAGAGGCCCTCATTATGACAGTTTGTGACGGACAGTAATTGCATGGGAGTGGGGGAAGAGGGGTGGTCTAGGCTAACACTAGGCTAATCAGACAAGACTGAGAACGCTGGTTAAAAGATACACTCCATGATTGTGTAGCAGCGCCCCCATAATCCCACATTTCTGACCCGGTTTGCCTTCTATGTCTGGAACACAAATGTGCACAGAAGTCCACATGGCCTGGGGGGGGGGGGGGGGGTAGAGAGGCGTGCGAGCCACGCAGGTTCGGGTGGGGCATGCGTTCTCTGAGTTTCAAACAAACACACACCGTCTCATACAGAAGAGCGAGTGGGAAGGAGAAGATTAAAACACAGAGTGCATCGTTGTAATGCGGGACAAAGCAATGTGAGCCAAGGTGGGCAGCCAAGGGCAGGGACAGGAAGAGGAGACACAGGCAAGACGGCTGCCGGAGGCGGAGTGGAGTGAGGACAGTCTTGTGGTGTGTCTGCAGTGTCTATCAGCTGATCGTGCAGCGCTGTGAGTCCTCCGTGGGACACGAGAGTCCAATCAGAACCGACTGCATTGATTCCGATAGGAAAGTCTGAGGCAGAATGTGAAAAATAGCCCCTCTCTACCCCTTCCTCTTTCGTAATCTAACTGCTCCTCCGGCGAACAGAGGATACCCCCTTAAAATGAGCAGGCTAGCTAGATTTGGAAATGAAAAATTAAAACAAATATCCTGTTCTAAACCAGCCGTGCTTTAATTGCATCTAATTGCTTTAATTGCAACACAGGGATCGTAGGCCTACAGTAACTATCCTCCAGAAACTGTAACGCAATGCTATACCGCTTACACAACAGCGTGGGTGTGAGGGAAGTTTTGCTGTTCTGTGATTTAGGAGTGAACCACAGCCAAGAGTCGTCCCTGCCTCTCATTCAATGTACAATCTGTAGTATTTACTGTCACATACAAGCTGCCTTCCTCCTGCAGACTCATTCTGCAGAGCCTTTCCATTTTACATCTAATCAGGAAAAACCATGGATCAAACATGCACCTATTCCACTATGGAATATGGAGATATTCCAAATTGGCTCTTGGCTTGTGGGATATGCCAGTATTGTTCTGCCTTGAGGAGCATGTGTACAGCCCATTTGAAATAGAGTAATGTATTTTGTGGAATTAGGGCAATAATCAGAATCCTGTATCCATGTCTATGTTGTAAATATAATAGCATGATATACAGAAGAGGAAACACACATTTGAGCATGAGCAAGATACCATTATTTTCCATGTCAGCTCCACACATTTGCTCTGATGTCAATGAAAACAAAACTTTGGCCATGCTAGTCCTCATGACTCATCTATTTGATCAAAAACGCATTGCCAAAGTTTGAAATGGAGTTGTGTGCAAACCATTATTTCTCACGCTTGTTGTGAGGGTTTTCCTTGTATTGCTCATTTTACTTGCCGTCCTCACTGGAAATCCAGTTCCTCCTATCCAAAGATTATAGTTAATACATTCTCAGTGTTACTGTGTGAGTCATATCTTGTGTTGCTAGTCTTTCAGGACTGCAGCTCAGTGAAGAAGCAATAATTCACCCCTTTCTGCCTAAGGTCACAAGACGAAGGGAACGATGCCAGCACCAGTAATGTAAAACCTCATTGATCCATATGGGGAACTTCTATTTCCGTTTAACCCCCTCTCCACAGAGGTCAAGCCCCAGAACAAGACACTTTAGCTAGCTACTCAATCCTACAGTAGGCCTATATGCTTTAAGGTTGAAGCTCTGTCTTCTTAGCAACTAAACAACCCCACTGTCCACCAAGCTGATGTGAGGCTACAATATGACAGGCCTGGCATTAAGGCTACATTACTATTATTCAATATCCCATTTAACATCCTAGTGAAATACCATCTGATGTCACCAGCACGGAGAAGCGGTCACCTGTTTTTACAAAATGGGCTTACTTATTCCTGGGCCAAAAAATAAAAAATAATAATTGGAGATTTTAATTTGTCAACCAGCTTTAATTCCTGCTGCATGTCCCTCTTCAATGTTAACCTTCTGTGTAATTAAATTACGTTATGGCTATCTTCCACTGAAAAACCTTTAAACATAAATAAAATCATTGTTGGAAAACTGAGCGCAAAGTCAGCATAGGCCTACTAAGTGCCTCTTATCTCCTAACTAAGAAAGAGATAGCAAAAGACAAAGGCAGATGGACAGACAGATAGAAGGAAAGAGAGCAAGAGACAGAGAGATAGAGGGTGAGAGGGAAAATGGAAACCATGATATGAATGGAACGGGCTGTTCATATACACGGCCAAGTTTCGCCTGAATTGAGCTAGTCTCCATTCTGACTTTAAACAATTTGATTCTTGGCAATTGGAAGGAAAGGCCCGTCCACAAACGTAAAAAATGCAGTTATGATAAGCCAAACTGGATGCCTCCCAGTAACCCGTCACGACACCCGCTATTCCGAGCTCCGGACTGACAAAGTGTTGCTGCAGTAGTTATGTAACTATCAAACTTCAGGGCAACAGTGTGTTCAAGAGATTGAGAAAGAAATAAAACT
This sequence comes from Percopsis transmontana, assembly GCA_025447815.1. NCBI lineage: Eukaryota > Metazoa > Chordata > Actinopteri > Percopsiformes > Percopsidae > Percopsis > Percopsis transmontana. The sequence goes on from JAOEHI010000022.1 coordinate 5,015,669, forward strand.
GTCCGGGTAGCGAGGGAGGGCAGGGAGAGAGAACAACAGGAGAAAAAAGTAGACAGGCCTATTGGAATTGGTGTTGTAGATGGAACCATCTCCTAGCACCGGTTCTGCTCACTGGTTCTGACGGTGAGTGGAGGGAGGATGGAGGGAATATAGGCCTTCCCAGGTTCCAGTCCAGTTTTTCACAACAGCCTCGGCAGGCAGCAAGAGTGGGGGAGGGGAGAAACAAGTGTGCCAGGCAATAGTAAAGCTGTGAGTGTATAGCTCTTCATACCAGCCAGCTTTCCACCGTCTTAGCGTTTAGCGGGCAGATACTGCATGGAATACTGATGCTGTATCTTCAAAGACAATGTGTGTGTGTGTGTGTGTGAGAAAGATGGTAAAGGAACAATTTCCACACTCACTATCTACACATATTTAAATTGGGGTATCTATTTGATTTTCTTCATTTATTCATAGTTCCAATTAGAAAAATGTCTTTCTTTCTCCATAACAAAAACAAGAAAACAATCCAACCGTAACACATCATGTAGAACAATACAGACATGTCTACCTGTAGACCTCGTTTGTAAATAAACATATGTGCCAATATTTACTGAGCACCATGCCATGTAATTGAGTATTCAGTCAGCTGTCAAATGATATTGCAGCATGTCTGAGGTAGAGATTACAGAAAAAGAATCATCAGTGCAGGTGTGCTCACGAGAAAGGCGTCAATTGAAGGACTAGGACTATAATCACCTTATATGCCTATTTATACACACTATTTATACACACCTCTAATACCCACAGGCCAACTAGATACGTTAAGAAATTGACCCCATTGTTGGCACACTGCCCTGCATAAGTATTTTAAATTAATCTGAATAAAGGTCGTCAAAACAAACATCTTTGGCAAAAATTTTCTTGAAAAGTAGACGTATCCAGTTTGGACTTACAGGCTAGAGTTCCAGGACCAAAGCCAGGCAGTTTCTATGAATCATATTTGAAGTGTAAACACATGATTGAAATTGGGAAGAAGAAACATAAACAAGCCCTGGTCTCGCTGCAATTTAGCAGGTTTAAGATACCAATCTGGCCAATTTGTATACCCGACACATTTTTGTCGGAAAAACAATAAATGTTGATACTGTCTTCCTGTCAGAGCAGTTGTTGGTTTTAGATATGGACTATATCACCCAGTTAGACTGGCTGAAGTGAAAACCCCCTCATAAAATATTATTACTGTAATGTGGGTGCTATTATTTGGCAGAACTAGGGACCTAAAGATTAATTTCACAATTAACATTGTCGACCAAAAGGCACTTGGACCTGGAAGGTGAATCCAGTCTGTCTCTGTACTGCTGATGTCTGACAGAGCTATGCTGCAAATTTGCTGACACCATCACACTATATATACTCAGACAAACCAGTGATGAAGTTGTCCTAGCTTAACAGGTGAAGCAAAATAAACTGTATGAAGAGTCAGGGAGTCAGGGAGATGTTCACTTGTCAGTGCTGTCTGGGCCACAGAAAGTGTAGAAAAATGAGCTGTTCTTTGAGATGTGTGGCACAAGCACAACTCACCTTTTCCACCAATGGGAGGTCAGGCTTCCATAAACCTTAGAGAGTGCTCTTATCCCCAGCAGGAGATCACCTGAGAACAAACACAGAAACTGAGATGTGTTCCTTTTACTGTAACATTTAACTGACAATATTAGAATAAAAGAACATGTGCGCATATATAACTTTTTATCCATTTTGTAACTTTTTAACCATTATTCTTATCCATTATCTATTATTGCATCTATATGAGGCTTCGGGGTTGCTTTTACGTTTAGAGCATCTGCTAAAGAGACATGTATTGTCTATGTACTATAGCTTGCAGCTCTTTTTACCTTTTTCATCTGAATACATCTAAAGTCATCATTATTCATTTGGTAAAAGTGAATTTCAACTTGAGGAAACTTGAGCTACGTATGGACACAATTTGATCCTGATATATGTCACTGATCAGTTCTATCAGAACTAAATCATGTTACTGTAAAATGCTGAGTCATGGTCATCGTAGGCCTTTAGGGCCCTAGTTTCAAGGCGCAAGCGGAGGCGCATGGCGCAAGCAAGATGACACTGATTGGTTTATTGCATTTTTAGAATAAACACCCCCGTGCATAATTAAGAGACTAGGTAAGGGACAGAGGGCAGGATAGTCTAGTGGCCTGGGTGTTGGGCTCCCAGCCAAAGGTTGTGGGTTCAAGCCCCAGAGTTGGCCTACCTGTCATCCTTGAGCAAGATGCCTAACCCTTATCTGCTCTATGTAATTGTAGTCTCATTGTAGTCGCATAAAAGCATCTGCTAAATGACCTAATTGTAAAGTGCTTTGGGTATCTTGAAAAGCTCCATATTATTATTACAACCCTCTTGAATCATGTGCCTGCCGCTGCGACCCATTCTTCCCCCATTAAAAGTGGATTTGGACAAGCCCTAAATGCACTAGCGCCGTGTGCTTTAGACAGTGTGCTTAGATTGTTAAAATAGGCCCTTTAGTGTTACTAGTCTGTGTGCCTATATCTTTCCCTGTTCTTCTGTTCAATAATTCTGCAAAATGCATAAGAATGTTGAGGCTGTAATTTCCTTATGATTTTCCTTAAGAAGCTGAATATTGACACACACACACACACAGAATCCCAGCAAGGTCTATGAAAAAAAGACTTAATGCAGTCTCTCATAAAGAATTTCAGTGGTCATACATTGACCAGACAGCGGATTTGATTAACTGTTTCACTAAGACGACCCTGATAGGATCAAATTAAGGTTCTAACCCACCTCCCTCTCTCCCTCATGCTGTTCAATGGAAACACACCCTCTAGTGTTCAAAACAATGACCTGAAGGCCCATCCATTCAAATTAGTTAGACTAACAACAATAGTATTCAGGCGAAGCACAATGAAACAGATGTGACAAAGAACTTGGGCATATGTTTAAATATTTATATACTACATTAAAAGAAGATCTCCATTTTGAGTTGCCCAAGTGACCGTGACAGATAGTGAGTCCTCTAGCTCCCCTCAGGCATGAGCTCAACGCAAGGACGCATGATTCAGAGTCATGTCCGTTGTCTTGTTGAATGGCACAGCCTACATAACTGTAACGTCCCTGCTTTCTGCCATATACATGCAAACCAATAGGTCTTATTTACTGCTAATCCAACATGTCGTATTCTGGTGAAGACAGACAGACAGACAGACAGACAGACAGACACAATGACGGTCAGTAGCCTAGAGGTCTTTTCTCTGCATGTAGTCCCTCTGCATTGTAAGAAATAAAAACGAGGCAGACTGTCCATCAGAATCACAGTTCTCACGTCGCCTGTTGTTTTCACAGCTTGTCAGACACCACTGTTTCCTCTTTTAACAGAACACTAGCCTTTTACCCCCACAACAGCCAATGTATAAAAAAAAATATATTTTCTTCCCACACCACTGTGCTGTCCCCCCGGGCAAAGGAACTCCACCAAAGACCAAAAGCTAAAAATCTGACAACACACAGGTCATCAACAAGCGCAAACACAACATTTCACAAGTAGGATGTACAACACTAAAAATGTAAAGGATCCCTGTAAGATACCCATGATGCACCAGTCTTATAGGGTCTGGATTACGGCAGGTAACAAGAGCAGGTTAATAACCAGGTGGTGCCACTTTCATCCTGCCTCTCACCTAACCCACCAAAAGCAGTTCCCACGGTAACAGAGTTTAGAAAACTTAGAAAGGGAAGTGACCAGACATTTTGTGGTCCTCAGAAAATCTGAGGGACTTCTCAAACCCATCACTTAATCTTAGTGATTTTCTTATGAAGCACAAACTGTGACAAAGGACTATAGGTACATTTTATAGTGTTTTTTTCAGATTTCTTTACTAGTCATCTCAGTATTAATTATGTAGGATGTAATTACGGTTATTACAGAAACACAACCCGATAATGCATGTATTTTAGTGCAGAAAGTGCTACAGTAGCAGCAGAAACAAATACTAAAAACACAAACTAAATTGGTTTCATAATTCCCATGGTTTTGTTAATCCTTCATATAGACAAGGTTAAAAAAAAGCCAAATTGAAGATCAGTGGGATTATATTATATCTGGAATGTCTAAAGCTAATACTGCTGGCTTCCAAAATGACAATAAACTCCCATTAGCAGTAAACTGTCCTTTAACTAAGCTTTAACTGTTCCATAACCTGTAGTAAGCAGTGGTTGTTCTAAGTGCCAAACATAACTTCTGACAACTAATGCATGACCTGATGGATGGATAGATGGACCAACATACAGACAGGCAGCCAGGTAGACTGAATTCATAAGATGTCATTGTGAAGGTAAACTAATCTTACACGTTTAATGAAGCAGTCTATAAGGACTCTGCTAATAAATTGCAAGTAGGCTACTCCACAGCTCCCCTTCACCAAATATAATGGGATTACCCCCTGGCTGTATTCTCTGCAGAGACTCAGCCTCTCTTGGGGGCACCTTTGCTGACAGACAAGCATTCCAATGGACCAACACAGCAGTACTAAATTCAGAACCATGGGCAGCTCCAAAATAGATTGTCATCGTTTAAAAACCAAATGAATTTTTCCTTATGGAAAAACCCCACTGTTGTTGGTTACTACATGGTGTTAGCACTGATCTCATACACTAGTCTAGGCCCACGCATTTACTGTAGGTCAACAACAATGTCCTCTAGTTAACCTGCTCCCTTCCAGCCTACAGAAACACACCAACATCTAGATGATCTCACGTAACGCCACATCTAGATGAACTCTAGTTAACACAGAGACGTGTTTAAGAAATGCTTTTGTCAACTATAAGATTGGGCATTTCGATCTCATGGGTAGATTTAATTAATTATTTAAAAATCGTATGCCCTTAATTCCATATAGAAAACAGAATGCTTCTGAGCGTTGCTTTGCCAGAGCGATGCTTTGCCAGAGAAAAACAATGACGCTATGATGGCTCCTCGCTGTGCAGTGACAAGCAATTACATAACGTTAGAGAGGAGTGCTCTCATTAATATTCGCGACCATTTCGCCAAGAAAGCATCAAATATAATATATTGATATGTGCGGATATCCTCGTTCGAATAGCCTATATGGTTTGGACATCGGTGATCGACCTTTTTCCTATAGTCTTCTATTGGCGCAAGGAGGAGACATAAAATGGCAAACCTTGTCAACCTTGACCACCTTCCCTTTCTACCAGTTTACCCGTTTCCCTGTCTACCAGTCTTTATGGTCCAGTTTCTACAGTTTGGAATTGGTTTATGGAAATGATATTAATTTTATTCCTCGTAGAACACGGACATTTTCCAATCATGAAAAGCAATTCGATGGAAATGATGGAAACACTTGCAACGCTCAGTTACCATGGAGCATCTTATGTTAAAGTAGAATAACGCTATAGCCTACTAAATGAAACAGCGCACGTTTTATAAGGGAAATAGAAATACAAGATGATCTTCATCACCGAAATATGTAGAGGGAATACTCTGCACTATGAAATGACACATGCATTGCTTAAACCTGGTCAATTTACCCAGCTACATTGCTAATAAATCTGTAGTACCTTTATGATCACAACCAAGATAGCGAGTGTAGCAGAAAGCGATCTAAACTGTATTGGAAATTATGCGCGATTCCTTTATCCCTGCATTGTCCTGGCCAAAAAGATGCATAGCATATTTTCAAAAAGCATAATGTGGTATGCTGTTATTAAGGAATGGACACGCAGACTGACTTACCAGCTATGGTGATGAGACACTCTCCAAATAACCTATGCTGCAATTTATTTTAAAAAAAAATCTCCCTTGAAATTACAGAAGGTGACCCTCCGTTCTCTGCAAAACACTGCATCCACGAGATCACGATGCACGCAGCAAGGGGGAGCTCCAAAGTACTGGCGCGCTCTGGGGGATGGCCTTATTATTACTATGGACGACGGAAATAGTCAACAATAAATGCAATTTGAATACGACCTGCAGATGAATATTATTGCATTTAGGTGAAGAACGCAGGTTTTTTTTCATTACCTGCAAAATATCCCAGGGAGTGTGATCTCTCGCCTTTATTTGGTAGTTTGACAGCACGGCACGATAGGCTACGTTTCCACAAATTGTCGCCTATAATCAGTATATGGCAGTTTATATGGCATTATTAAGACAGTATAAGAAAACAGGGGGAGCCCCAAGTGTGACTCTTCTTTCGAACCAATAGGACACGAATACTGGAAAGGGGGCGTGACCCAAGCTAAACGCACACATGCACTCAGCTGCGGAGGAGGAGGAAAGTTAAAGATAATGCATATAGGCTGCTAAGGCCCGACCAAAAGGCACTATAAAACAAAACACAGTGGAGACACAGTCACTGTATATGCCGTATCACCAAAAGAACGTGACTAGTAGACTGATACAAGTTGATTCACTGCATTTTGCCTGATAACCTGCTAAGACCATCATATTTTGCGAGCTCCAGGCTCCATTTGTTACGATGCGCAAAGCCAAAGCGGAGCAAATCGTAGAAGCGTCGTTTTCATGATCAGAATGGTTTTACCAGGCTATTTCCCCAAGGCTTTGTAAATCTAGTGTGTGTTATAAATGTAAGTTTATTGTTCTTCCGTTATCTTGAGTCAAATCTGGTTTGTTGCTGAAATATTACCCATGCTTTAATACATCTAATACATAGGCTAATAAGACACTAAACCGTTCCATTTTTAAAGTCAGCTTGATGTGAATTGTACAATGTGGTTTCAGAGACAATATAATAGATGCACATTAAACACGTTGACTACATACATAGGCCTACTATCTGCTGTAACTCAATAGTGTTGGGTCATGAATGATCCGATTCTATTTGAACAGCTCTTTGATATAGCGAACTTGTGTCAATTGTGTCAATTTCTCCGTAATGACAGTGCTTAAAGGCGGTTTTCCAAGTGTGGAGCCATGCAGCTTGACTCAAAGAGACCAAATTCCCAATACTAAACTCAAAGTTGCTATCATAACCAAAATTGCATCTGCCAATCCTATAGGCTAATCTGTTTTACCCCATTAAGATAGATGTAAAAAACAACATCTTGCTAAAATTCTAGAGGGCGTGCATGCCTAAACAAATAGTTGGGGTATAGTCTGAGTGATACAGGTGTCATGAACTACAGCACACGTCATTGAGTTCATTTGACTCAGTCAGACATACTGGCTTTGAACTGTTCTAAAAGATTATTATGTTACTTTCTTAGTAATACTCAATGTAGCAAAGCACTTACACGCCACCTCGCACAAATACTGAAGACAGGAAACGATTGTTCTTTGTTCTTAGTTTGTTGTAGTTTCTGACACAGTTATATATGAAAGCCGAATACAGGAATATGGATGGCTTGCTTGCAATTTGCAATTTACATAGTAAAAATTGTTTCATTTAACAATTTATTGTATTTTGCAGCCACCAACACCCCCATGCCCACCCCAACACCACCACCTACACCGCCCATTTATGGCTTGACAGCGGGAATACCATTCTTGGAACCAGTGGCTAGTGAGAATTTCGAACTCGTGACTGACCTTTCTAGGAATTAATGTTCCTAGGAAACTGAAATAAAGTGCGTCCGACACGACCGAGAGCGATCAAATCTCGCAGTAGAGAGAAAAAGACACGGAACACAGACCAAAACAGCTAATAGAAGACCAAATCGGCAGTAATAAAGGTAAGCTGTTTTGTGTCCGCGCCCATGTCTGATTAAGCCAGAATACCAGATATGGTAATCTATAGTCTCAAGAAATAAACAGGTACCAAGGTAACATCCTGTTATGATATATATCTGCTTATGCGCATACAGCTGGTATATATTTTTTTTATAATTTGTACATTTTGACTTGCGCTATTTCTTGCCTGGGTAGGCTATATTATTTATAGGTGTCTTCTGTACTGTTTGTCGAAGACAAGGAGCTGCCAGCTCAACGCCACTACGACGACTTCGAGCCAAAAACTATCCATGATACCTAAAGTTGCAATTGTATTAGGAGAGTCAGGATCCATGATTTATCCATGCTCTCCTTCCAACAAAATATTTAACTCAGACAGGTTCAAAAAGCAAGAGTCACATAATCCTGATTCTAGCCAGGATGACAGGAGCTTTCAACAAGCCATGTCCCACCTTCATGAATCAGGTCAGTAATATCATACTATAGTTTACGTTGTATGTAAATAAATGTGTATTTTATAGACTATATGACATTGTATGTCATACAACACTGTATGGCTACAAAATAGCCATAGGCCTACTGTATTGATTTTTAAACATGTTAATGACATTGAGTTAATGTCAATGTAAACTTCTAATGATGTACAGTATTATGTTCAAGACAAAATAAAAAATCTTCAAACAAAAAATATGAAAGGTACAGTGTTGGGCCCTGAGCCACAAGATTAGCACTTTATACTTTTAAACGTTTTTAATGCTCTATATCAGTGGTTCTTAACCTGGGTTCGATCGAACCCCAGGGGTTCGGTGAGTCAGTCTTAGGGGTTCGGTGGAGGAGAAGACACACCCGACTCATATGATTCGTGATGACACGCCCCCCTTCGGTGGGTTCGGTGAATGCGTATTTGAAACTGGTGGGGTTCAGTACATCGAACAAGGTTAGGAACCACTGCTCTATATGTATTGATGAAGCCAATAAATCCACCTGTACCATAGTTGTATGTGGACTTGGTAGCCATCTGTCTCATTGCCAATATTTTTATTGTGTCTTACTGTGTCATCAGGTTGGTATTGGGGCTCGTTAACTGCTACTGAGGCAAGTCAGATCTTGAGCAATGCTCCAGAGGGTACCTTTCTTTTGAGGGATAGTTCGGACAAGCAACACATTCTTACTCTATCCATGAAGTCCCACTTTGGCCCTATACATCTACGCATAGAGTACTCTAATGCTCTGTTTGGTTTCGACTCAGTCAAGATGGCTGAGCCCCAACTTAAGCAGTTTGGAGGTGCAGTGGATCTTGTGCAGCACTATGCTCTTATGTATAGACCAGGAATCTGTCACAAAGAACTTGGCCCTCTAACGGACTCATCGGATACAAGAAATGTGGTCTCAGAGGACTGTTTGCAAATGAAGCTCACCCATCCTCTCTATGGGGTCACTCCTAGTTTACAGCACCTTTGTCGAATAACCATCAACCAGCATTTTAGCAATAACTCCCATCTGCCCTTACCAGGGAGGGTGCAAGACTTCTTAGCGGAATACCCTTTTGTGCTGTGAGAACAATCATTGAACTGATTTCTACATTTAATCTATATACTCATTATTTCAAACTTTGAAATAATGAGGATTACTGATTAAGACACAATTTGCCAGTAAACAAACAATTAGCATCATCATGGTGGGAGCGTAGAGGATTAATCTACATGACGGAAAAAGACAAAACTTTTGTCTTACATTTTTTATTTCCTGATTCTGTGTCACATTAAAATACAGAGAAACTTAAATTCATGTGTTTAGAGTTTGAAAGAGCTAACATGCTGATGCATAGCTAGACTCTTTATCTTCTATGCCTACCACTGTAAAAAAAATGTATAATTTTTTCTAAAATGGCATATAGGTTGTTTACTTACCATTTTACATAATTTATATTCATTTTATATTACTATTCAAACCATTTAGATATTTTTTATTAGTATGCCACTTGATTCTTCTTGTTTGGTTGTTTGTGATTAAAAAGGTAATAGTTTCAGTCTCTCTCTCCCAGTCCTGCATTCTGATGAGCTGGTGAAGTTTGTAACCTCTTAAATGAGTCATGATTCCTGGAATATAACATAGGCTATTTATGGATATATAATTTTTCTAATCTCACCGGCAGGCAGGAGAACACCCACCAAAAATAAGAGTGTATAGCCTGTGCTGTACCAGGCGAAAGTGAATCTATTATAATTTATTATAGCCTAATATTGCACCTTCATTGCGTTTTAATCTTTGTTTTTAAAATGTAAAAAAAAATAAAATAAAAAAAATTGCTGTGTGGAATACTTACTTTGCTTCACCTATTGGCCTACCTATATTACCGGTAGGCTATTTAATCTGCCTCATGACTGCCATTCGTCCTTTCTGTTCTTTTTATTAATTAGGCTAACATCTTAAGATATTTGCCGTTCATATAATATTGCAGTGCGAATTAAGTTTGTAGGTCTGCAACAATAGCCAATTAAATATTAATCAGAGTTAGACCAGACACAACATTATTTTATGTTATTACACTATTTTATGTTATTACACTATTCTACACAACACAAGATTTTATATATTTGTTTTGTGTTGGTGACACCTACCGTAATGTTGATAGAATAACATTGCAAACTATAACAGTGAATGGACAGTGAAGTGACACATCAAAAGCAAAACATTGCTGTTCAGTGTAACATTTTGCAGAATAATAAAATATATATGAATATAGCGATTTTCCTTGGCTATATGAGAAGACGGGCTGATAAATTATTGTTATTTTAAATTTCACGGTTATATTTAAATTGTGTTGCTGTAGGTGACGTCACGGGCTTGTTTGGTCATGCGACACAGACTCTCACTCTGGGTTCCGTTTTAAACAACTTCTACTTTTACATAAGAACTACTCACATTATGCACGATAACGGTGAGTACTATGTATATGCACATCTTCCAACTAAGCTGCTTTAATTCTATGAAATAACATTAATTGTCATACCAGCCTTTTTTGCAAAACGTTTCCTTTCCTAGCATAAATACCATTAGCTTACTGTTAAATTCATACTGTAAATTAAGATTAGCATTCTGAGACAGAAAACATGCAAGCAGATATAGGAATAATTTATATTAGCACAGACAACTGCATGTTGTTATCTATCAGTCATTTTTTATTAGCCTTAGCCAACGTTAACTACGTTACGAGGACGAGTGACTATCAGCATTGTCATTTGCTAGCTACGTAATAATGGTGGCAATGCATGAGCATTTCACGAGCGAGTCATATCTGGGATACCAGTAAGATAAAGATGGCTTGCTACGACTTCCTTTCAAATCAGTTTTACTCATGAGTACTAATGGGGCCATGTGAAATTGAATCGTAATAGGCCTCGGCTATTTGGGACGTTTCATTCGTATAAAACTATAGTACATATGCAAAAAGAGCTATACCGGTAACTTAGTTCCTCTTAATCGTGAAGCCAACAATGTTGAAATTCTTTTTACTGTTCTCCTCAACACAATTTTCTCACTGATTAGGGAGGGCGGAGACGGCATGTGGGAGTCACATGAACGACAAGGATGAGGCATGAACAACAAGGAGAAAACTTGAGAATACTGCTCTACAGTTTGGGGCATTGTTGCTTGTAAAGCAAGCTGGCCCAACACAGGCAGCCCCCACCCTGTGTTACCTCCTCTCTGAACATATGCAATGAACAGCACTACTCAACCCCCTGCCATCATAGATGGAGATGTAGCAGTCAGCTACGTACTGGTGCCATTCTTCCTCATCACCATCATCGGCATTGCCGCAGCGGTGGTGAGTGGTTGGGTGTTTTCTGTAGGACGTTTTCTATTGATGATATTGTCAGTTTGCAGTGCTTGTAGGCTGTCTGTTCCTAGCTTTTAAGATTGTTTACTCATTAAACTGTCCATGAAGCCTCATGAATGGTATTAGGTTTGTAATGTTAGTCAAAATAGCACATATTAGAGAAGCTCTTCTTTATCATTTGATGTGTACTATCTAACTACTGTGTACTAACTGACATGCTCTTTTTGTTTGTTTTAGGTCATGTATATACGTAAAAAACGAAGGTACATTGTTCAGCATTTCATAATATGCATTGCTCTCTATGAAATGGATGCGCAATAAAAATTATATTCCATTTCCAAAGAAAACTCTTTGTTAAATCAATGCTAGGCTTTATGTTTTGTTCTGCTCCACAGAATAGACAGGCTCCGGCACCAGCTTTTACCAGTTTACACATATGATCCATCGGAAGAGCTGAATGAAGCTGAACAAGAGATGTTATGGAAAGAGGAAGATACTAAGGTATGTTGCAAAGGTTAAAACAAGATGATGTCCTTTAGTTAGGATTGGGGGTAGATCAGCTGGAAGAACAGTTAGTTTACAACAGTTAGTTTACAACAGTTGGTTTACAACAGTTGGTTTACAACATTTAGTTAAGCTGCTCTCAAATTATGAGACAAATTTCAACAACTGTTGCACAACACTTCAAGATGAGATTATGCTGCATATTTGATTTTAATTTCTGTAAATTAAATTAAATGTTAGTTTTTGTAGAAGAAATGAAATATTTGTAGATGCCAAGTGTGTGTGTGAAGTTTGTAAAAGTGTATTAAAAACAAATTTGAGACTTTTGAAGATATCCTGGATTGGAACAGATTTGAGTATTGATACACAAGAGTTAATATGTTATGCAATAGAAAACAGAATGTGTGTGCTGATGAGAAGTCCTAAAGATCACTGTTACATGTTTATATTACTTTAAAAGATTGACCCCTGCAGTAAAGCCAATATAATTCAGTGTCATATGGACACTAGAGGGCAGTGTTGTTCTTGTTTTGTTTTAAGATTACAGTATTTGAAATGCACAATATTTATCTCAATGCTTCATATCTTTGGGTGATTATAAATATATGAAATTAATTTAATTTAAGCATAATATCACATGCGGCATCTCTATCAATATATAACAGTGTTCACAGTTATGTATTGATTTCTGTCCCCAGATTGTACAGGGCTGGGCAAGATCTTACCAACAACGGCGCCCCCTTCTGAAAAAAGATGTTAATGCATGAGTATGATGACTCAGGACAAGAATTTGGCAGTAGTGCCAATTGGTGGAGATAACCTTATCCCACAGATAGCTTGGGAAGGCATGTACAGATTTTTCATCATCTGTTTCCCTTGTTATTTTTTTTTTAAATATATTTTGAGCATCTGTTCATTGTAAAATGTTGATGCCAATCTATCAGCTGCAGCATCTGGAATTTGTTTATTTAAAATTATTTATTCACCATAGTGTGGTGTTTAATAGCCTATCATCATAAAAGTTGACATGTCATCCTTACAAAGATGTAGGTTACTGAAAGTTTACTCACTCCTGAATGTTGCCATTGGGTGCACATTAAGCAGAAAGAGTTTTTGACTTTGTTCGTTTTACATGGGTATCAAAATGATGTATAACTATACTTCCTGAAATGAGATGTACAAGCAGCCTCTTTGATCCAATTGTACTAAACGAACGCCCTACCACACAACCAGGGTTGTTTAGCCAAATACCTATGACTCTCATCTATGCTATGACAAGTGAGATCCGGGAGTGAGCTTCACCAGCCTCCTCTCATCCCTGTCATTGAGTTGTGACTAGTACTCTAAAAATGTTCTGTCTGAAAGGCATGGCACCAACGTTAAATTACCTACAGCTGAAGTTGTTTTGGTGAATGCCATAAGCCTGTGTGAAGTACTCAGGAAACCTCAGCCATGTACCACCCTGATCTTTATGATTAAGATTGTTAAATGCTCCTTCCTTCTTGCCTGGCATATATGAATGTAGTTCAAATTTAACAAAACTGGTATGGAGTTATCGCCACTCAAGTTGAACATTCATTTTTATTTATATTAATGCAATTTTAATGTCAAAACTACTGAAAATACAACCTTGAGTGCTCAATTAGGTTTGCACCCTTATTGAGACTGGAATACCTTTTGAAAGTGGACTGTGTGTGGCAGGTGCAAATAAAGAACTAAACCATACATCTACTTTTCCCTCCTCAGCAGCTGATAATCACATCAAGCCACCTCTACAAGAATAGTAAACCTAACATACGGCAAAAGGTCTAACATAATAGCCTTTGAAAAGTATTTGACACATGTGACAAAAACCATAAATTCTTGTCTTTATTGACCATCTCTGGATACAAATTTTCATAGGGCACCATAGAAATATAGACATTGTACGGTTAGACAGTGTACATAAAAAAAATAATAAATGACTGCGTCCATTTGACTTTACATTATATTAACCTCTGAGGGGCTTTGAAATGCACAGATACCATAATAGTTGGACAATGTGATTGAAGATGAAATTATCTCCTGCATGAAATCTGTTGAGCCATGAGAAAAAAAAAAATAAAAAAAAAAAACCCACACACACAGGCTTAACAAAAATGGAAAGAGGCCATAGTCTGTCAAAAACACAAAACATTTGTCCATGAATTTCTGAACTAACAATTCAGTGCACCAGAAGTTTTATATTAAAAAAACAAAAACAAAAACAAAAAAAACAGATAAAATACACCTGCTAATCTACCACAGTCAGCTGACAGGTTTCCCTGACTTAACACATTTAAACAACCTGTCTGTAAGCTCTGTTCATTAACAAGACAAGCAGTGGGTGTACATATACATATGTATGCACACCATCACGAACTAGACCGTCATCTTAGAATACCTCATTACAGTCGATTAATACAAAAATAAAAAACATACACCACACACCATGTCATCTTTCAGACTCTGACCAGAGGTTACATTGAACAACAGAAACCAGTTAAATGCTATGTAAAGTAAGCCATTGTTGAGTGAGGTATGAAATTCCAGGCCATGGATTGCCCGCTTGCAGTTTTCCGGGTTTCATAACTAAGGTTGTAGCAGCTCAGGTCTGTGGAAAAACCTGGTAATTGTACTGTGACCAAGACTTCCCTGACACTTAGAAGTACACAAAACATTTTTCCTGTAGCAACCAGCACATGACATACTTGAAGACCAAGAACACACATTTGTTTTTGTAGTTATAAACATACAAAAGAACATGCTAGCAGAAGCCATGAGAGATCAAATGGAATGAAAATTGTACAGTCCCATTGGATAGTAGTGCCACTATCCTCCTGACAATCAAAGTCCTTGTTTGGCCAATTACCATTCAGTTAATTGGTTGAACACATTAAAAACACAGTAGAAACTGAGGATCACATGAAGACACCAATGTAACAGTTGTAAAAGCTCCCTGAAAAAAAAAAAAATATTGGAGACTGTTGCAGTCAGTCTACAAGTCGGCCTACCTATCCTTCAACTGTTTGCCTAAAGCCAGTAGGTTGAGCTTTAACGCCATGACGAGCAGCACACTCATGTTTTGATGTATGTAACCCAGAGGATCATATAAAAACGGCCAGCCTGACCTGACTACACACACACACACCATGTCACTAGAGACTAATAAAGTATTGTGTGTGAAAAGTATAACTAGAACAAATTTCTGGTGGGGGTGGTAAAGAGGTAATTCTACTGGTGAAATAAGGGTTCAGTTACACACAGAAGTGGAAAATAATTCTATAATTAGTTACCTATTCTCAATCTAAAACCTGAAGCTCACCCCTCCATTTAAAAATAAGATGTAAAAGATAGGTTAACCACTTCACACACAAAAACACAGCAAATATAGGTAAAATTCACCTTTGTCCAGTACAAAACATGGAGAAAAATCTATATGCCCTACCATCTCAGATGCGGGTACAAGGAACAAGTAACATTAAGCAGAGGAAAAACATCCTAGAAACCATCATTCGGGGGGGAAGAAAGAAGTCCACACTCCTTGGAGCACACTTTTGTCCAGTATAAAAGACTTGCCAGAGTCTGACAGAGAGAGAAAGGACTGTTACCTGTCATGTCAATTCTTTGATAGATATATACTTGAGAAAGGTCCATTTATCCAGTGCTGTGGCATGAAGAGATTTATATACTGTGTTAACCCTCCTTTGGATAGAAGGCCTTGTCGTGAGCATGATGTGGTGGCACTGGTATTGGAGATACAGCCCAGTTCTGGTTAACAGTAAGTCAGTATGTTGAGCGAGGTAGCGCGAGTTGTGAATTACTGCTCTTCCTGATCCTCCTCCTCTTCCTCAGATGATTCTTGGGATTCCTTTTCTTCCTTCTCCTGCAAAAAAATAAAATAAAAATAAGATAAGCCTAAATTGGGACTACACCCACATGAGAAACTCCAATGCAACTGGTACTTTCAAAAACAATGAACAGCTGGTGATTCACACCTTAACATGGCTGTTTTTAGTTCTGGTAGAATTCCAAGTATCGAGATGAGAAAATTAAATTCTAGATCTCCTTAATAAACCACTGTAGCATGAATAACATTAAAAGGGAGGGGCAGGGTCATCTCTAGTGACTCATTCATAGTGATGAGTCATAATGAGGCACCCGGCACCTCCCATTTTATTCCCATGATGTTCATTCATAAAAATGAGAAGCAAGTTAAGAAGGTAACTTTGGGACAGTCTCCCCTCTGTGACTAATGCAACCCGTGGCTCCAGGAGTACGCCCGAACTACTCATGCACACCCCAGACTGATACAAGACTACTTTTCCTGCCAAATAACATTACATATTTCTAACAATGCTGTGTTTCAATAACTGGTCTTTTGAATTAATGGTTTAACGGTCATTGTTGCATCTCGTGTCAAATAGACCCACCTCCTTCTTGGGTCTTCCCCTGCGTTTGGCTCCTGCAGAGGTGGCTGCAGGTGCTTTCTGTGAAAACATATGATTAAAAGTTTATATATGGAAGAAGTGCAAGGACGACACTCGAAGCCTTGGATGTTAGTCCCGAGTTCTGCTTTTGGACAGATATGTATTAAGGCTTGAACTACCAATATGGTGCTGCACTGCTCACAGAAAAACTAAAATGATTAGACTCCAGGTATAAATAAATCTACTTCTCACTGACAATGCCCCTCACTGCCTGCAGATGGCAGTACAACCTCTAGAACCAGACAGATGGAAAAGGGCAATGGGTTCATTGGCCATTATCTGGAAGGCCGACAGGAACTGCACACAGGGCACTCCAGTTCGCTGGCCACCTGGTCTGAGGCTCAGAGACAGCTGGTGAAACTGAGCAAGAGACAAACCCCACCAGCTTAGAAATATATATCATGTATGCCCGCCACACACGCGCACACACACACACAGTTGCTATGGAGATGACAGGGAGAGAAGAACTAGGGCTGTGTGTAGGGGTGGGGGTGCTTCGTGTCAGCTTGGAAACAGTCTTGCGGCCTCTGCACCTGCACAACACTACGCATGACAAGCTGCAGGAAGCTGGAGCACAGGAAGTACAAGTGAGTGTCTCTTTAAAAAAAAAAAAAAAAAAAAGAAAGTAAATTGAGATATTACAGTGGAAACCTGAGCCTCGCTGCTTTCCTCCAACGGGTCTTTTGAAACCTTTAGAGGAAAGTGCCGGTTACTATCCTGCAGTTAAACCAATAAATCACAAAGCAGGATATCCTTGTGAGAACATTGGGGTAGCTACCGTTACTCTAGCACTTTTTGCAACCTATCAGAGGAAGAAGAGGCTGTGCGGAGGGGGGGGGGGATTAGGGCAAGTTAGGCAATAATCGCGGAGGATGCAAAATGGGATTGGCAGCTTATCCATAAGAGACAGGCTCTCGTGAACGCTGAGCGAGAGAGTGGCTGCAGTACCATCCTGGATGTGTTCATTAGTAAGGACAACATTACAGACAGAGTTAACTTACTTTGCCCTTGGAAGCAGTCTTGTTTTTGCTGCCCTTCGGTCGACCTCTGGGCCTCTTTGGAGTGGGAGACCCGCTGGGTTCCTGAAGCGCAAGACAACCGGGGTGTTAAGGCTACATTTCCAACATCCTGGAACAATAGTTTAGGAACAACCACTGGACCTTCTTAAACATCTTTTGAATCAATTGATATTCTGTCATGGTTAGAATTTTGATAATGGTTTAGTGAAAATGGTCAAACAGTCATTTAGTTAACACAACCCAACCATCTTTTGGGAACAGCAGCAGTGACACATGATGCACTGTGCAATCTATACCAATAGGTGACACTTACTCATGACACAAACGGTGCAGTGTTCAAGGTCAGAACAACTAACATTACACTGCTAGTGCAAGGCTGACAGGTGGCCTTAACCACAGGTTGCCAAGTCCTATTGAGAAAGCTTTGTGGAAATAATGGTCGCCTCCAAACGTTGATAATAACTGCACCTCATTACCGTGCATATTCTGGGGGTTGTAAATGTGCATAAACAATGCATGTTGTGATGGCATATTATGTTAATCGTTTGTGGTTTATATGTGACAGATCAATTTCGCGTTGCATCTCCTGTGTTTACAACCGCAGCTCATAGCAACCAAGCAATCCAATGCTGAAACCCGCAAGTCTGAGTGACAGCCATGTGAGCCAGTCTTTGGTTTGAGTATGGCACGGCAGCCATTCAAAGGGGAGCAGGGGCGGGATATGAAGTTAGAGTCTGGTTCATGCGGTTCATATTTCACATCATTTATGAACCTGCTTGACCACCAAGCTCTTTTGGACTTCTGCACGTACTGTCACGAGTGTATATAAAAGTAAAAACGAAACATCCAATTTATCTAAGGAATCAATGAAATGACAGTTGAGTCACACAAGCTTAGATGTGACTCAGACCCTGTGACTCTACTTTTTTAGTTAGGCCTACTACAGTTTAAACGACCAATGTTACCTGGCGTAACGCCACCTCAACGCAACAACTTTAAACGCAGGGTAAAAATACATGGAATCAAATGCACTAAATTGGAAACTGTACCATGGTAAGAAAGATAAGAGTGTGTTGTGGTTACTACTTACGTCAGAAGTTTTCACCTGCGGCTGCTTACGAGGTCTTCCACGCCCCCTTTTCTCTGTAGGTTCCTTCTCTTTCGGCGATACTGTCCCCTTGTCACTCATGTTTGCTTATCTTTGGACCTAATAAATGAATCCTGTTAGAATACTGGCATGTTCTCGGAGCAACACCACAACAAATTCCTTCCCGGGTTAAAACACAAAGATGACATGGTTAACGCTTCTAACTCATTAATCTGTGCGCATTCCCAGGACTACTTATGTCTCATCGGCACTTTATTATACATCCTACGGTGGCAGCCAGACGAGGGATTGACATAAACCGGCTTGCACGATTCTTTGTGGTGTGTGCAAGAGGCCGCACATAGCCAACCTGAACACAATTTCAACACCCCGATAAGCGCCAATCGTTTATGGTCCGTTTGTTGACATCGTGGCGAATAATAGTGCCTACGGAAAAACTATTTGACTGTATCTGCACGCATGGTCCGGGTGGAATAGCCACGGATATATTGTAGGCTACAATGGTTCTCGTGTGCTCAGCGGGAATTAGCCCTGCCTTCATACATGGCTCTGCTTCGCACATATAGCCTAACACTCGATTAGAAAATGCATCGAATCACAACCACACACACACACACACACACACACACA
>JAOEHI010000022.1:5035104-5054226 GCA_025447815.1 Percopsis transmontana
CACACACACACACACACACACACACACAACTCTTCACCTTATCATTACTGAAAAACAGAGTCTGGCACACTACATAAATATCAAAATATGCAAGCTCGACTAGCACGTTTTGTAAAATAAATGAAGCTTAGAACAAATTTATAAGCTGTGCGTGTTTCACTTTACAATTGTTTGATCTTACCTTTATTCCTCGTTTATAGCGTTTGATTTAAAGTAAGACGCAATGTTCCCTTGAATCTTGACTGGGTATACCCGGTTAAAGGCTCTCACCGATCTATAAGCTACAGAGCTCTCTATTCGTCAGACAAGACTCAGCCCGCCCCTTTAAATCCCAGTTTATGTAGCGTCGAAAAGAAGTCAGATGCGAAATTGAAAGCAAGTGAGAAGACTGGAGAAGATGTTTTAAATTACCAGCAAAGTAGCAGGTTGCAGAAGTGTTCCACTGCGTCCTATAAATAGCACGCCTGTGTGTGTTGTCCTCTCAAGATAAAGAAAAGGCGCCAGCCTGGAGGAGTTTTAGGGCAATTTAAAGGCCCGCCCTCATGGCAGCTGAAACACTGGAGGGCGGAGATATGATAAATGGGCCACCAACAGTACGGGGAGCCCAACCCCCCTGAATTCTTTTTGTTTCCAGGTTGATTTGGACTTGCTACAAGACATACTGAACACATGCATTGAAGTTGTAGAATAGAGCAATTGAACCAAATGAAATATTTACTTTTTGATTATTTAATTTAATTAATATTTTAAATGGACGTTCTGCAATAATTATTAAAAATATTAAAGTGATGTAAAAGCACAACTCATACAGAATTAAAATACTTAATTGTTTTGTTCAAGCCAACCAAGCAACCATTTTGTATTAATATCGTTGGACCCTCTTTGTAATTAAACCAACCATCTGGAGCCATTTTGCACCTGTAAGAGATACACATCTAATGTACAGTATGTTCCAAGGGTGTGGTGGATTGAAAAAAGACAGTATTATATAGTATGGAAATTCATTGAGGTGTCGCTCATATCAAACCGCCCATGGGATGTCTACAAGCATTTTTAATGTAAATGATGGCCCATCTGGACTTGATGGTTCCACTCAGCAATTTAAATCAGATATTAAAACTGACACACAGTAACCCCCAGTGTCTGTGGGGGACCATTTGCTGATGTCCACAAACATTTTACCCAGCCTCAACCTTGGTAAATCTAAAACTGGAATACCGCGACACAAATAAACCCCCTGCATATACAATTCTAAACCCAGCACCGGTTTAACTGAGATAAAGTGTGTGGATGGTATACTGTATGCACATGTATATGATCAGAGAAAGAGGAATCTGTTGAAAAGTGGATGGGATGGGGCATGAATAGAGAGAGTGCTTTTCTCAATGAGTCCAATGTTCTGCTCAGCATGTGCTCGCCTGGCATGCCAGCCCCCCCATCCCTCTCTCTCTCGTCACTTCCTTCCTCGCTGTCTTCCCCCACTCTCCCCAACTACTCCCAGCCCATCCCCCACCCCCTGACACATCCCTGCCATAAGCTGTATTACCCTATACAGGCTTATGGACCGGGACATGAGCCAAAGGCGTGAGGAATGTTGTTCTTCTCACTGGCACCACCTGGAGACACACAGCATTTGACTACAAGGCAGCAGCTAATATCGTTCGAATCATCTGTAAAATAGTCTACGCCACTTAATGTATTTATTCTTTTATTGCACATTTTATGATTGTATTTCACAGAAAATTATTATTTTGACTTGGAAATACATTTTAGATTGCCTTTGTTTTATTATTATAATTATTGTGTTATGTGTTTTGTCTTTGCTGTACATGGGACACCAATCCAAAAGATAATTTATTCACATTGGATTTCCCTGTTTAAATAAACTTTGTTTATTTGCATACAACTCTACAATTATTCATTAGCTCTTGTGTGTTGTAACTGCCATGTTTCATACCTAAAGCAAACAACATACTATAATAGCACTGTAAATGCATTTCACCTTTGTACATCTGTACTGTCTCATCGGCACTTTATTATACATCCTACGAGGGATTGACATGTGCAAGAGGCCGCACATAGCCAATCTGAACACAATTTCAACACCCCGATAAGCGCCAATCGTTTATGGTCTGTTCGTTGATATCGTGGCAAATAATAGTGCCTACAGAAAAACTATTTGACTATTTGACAGATGCAGAAGTGAATAGTTTCATCTGAATTGTAACTATTTGTCTCTGAATATCAGTGGAAACTTTTTCAATTTAAACTCCAATATTTTTGCAGAGCAGATTTTGTATTATATCTAGGCCTATATATATATATATATATATATATATATATACACAGCAAACACACATATATATTAAAGTGTGCCTTCTCATTTTTCAGAATTATTATTTATTATTAAACTAAAAAAACTGGGGGGGGGGATTGAGCTATCACATCCTTGACAATGAATGCAGGACAAACACCAATAAACGAATGTGTTGTGCATATAGGGAACAGAGCATAAACCAGCAGCAGGAGAGAATAATGCAACAGGGTGGCAAATCAGTTGGAATTCCAATGCTAATGAAATGTTCCAAGAGACAAACACTTCGACTACAGACGCTCTCGTCGGTGCCGTCTCCTGGTCGCAGAACCCCGCAGCAGTTCAGGCCAGACAGAATCTTATTAAACGCCGGGGGGAGCGGGTGCTTGGCCCACTTTGGCATGCTCACCCCTCCCCCACCCTGTCCTCCTGCCCCTCTTTCCGCCTCCTATATGCTCATCTGTCGCTTGCCCGGCTCATTCTAGCAAAACCATTTTTAGGCGCTGGTGCGGCCAAACCGAGCAACAGATGTGGACAAAACGTTCTATCCCCGCCTTGAGCCTGGGTTTCCCCTTCTTGTGCTGCTGTTGGCCCTTTGGTGACTGTGGACATGACTAACGCACACACACGTGCACTCGCATTCACTACACATCGCTCAAATCCTCCGACAAAGAGGGAGGGAGAGGCAGAGAGAGAGAGATTTGGGGTGGTCTCAGGGAGGGGAGAGGAAAAGTGCGGGAGTTGAGAGGCAAAAGGTGGGCGGAGATGGGAGTATGTGTGTCTGGGGGGGATTAAAGGTTAGTGGGCGGGGAAGTCGGCGGAGGGGGGCAGGCTGATTCACTCCACTCATGAGTAGTAAGTGACTCACACAAACACAGGAAGTAGCGCGTGCTGCCTGTTTGGTGAGCGCTTGCGCTGTATTTGCGCGAGGAACAACAAGGCTTCGTAGTTCTACTACTACTTCGTTTCACCTCTCCGCATCGGTCACTGAGTCACAGTCACCCTCTTCCTCTCAAATAGTTTTCATCTCCACATCCTGAGCCTTTTGGATGAAGATCCGATAGATGTGTCATTCATGCTGTGACTCAAGCCTATACAATTCCGAGGGGGGAAAAGTGACATATTTGAAGAGGCTTTCATAGTTTTCAAAATAGGCTACCAGATGGTAATTGTTTTATATATTTACATTTAGAGCATTTAGCACTCTTAATATAGAGCAATAAGAGCGCAAATACTAAAAGTAGGCCTATATCTGCATTGTTGTTTTATAATTTAATTTTCAATTGGACGCTTTTACATTACAGATTGTCCTTTTCATTCATTAATTTGGTTGTTTTTCTAGTGAGCCTCGGGAGAGAAATTTATATTTTGGAGATACGACATTCAAGCAGGGTGGAGGCTTGCTGTCACAGGCTCTCTGATCCTGGCAGTCTGGTTGATGGCTCCCCTACTCATTACACCAAAGCCTGCAGTAGGCCTACAGAATACCCCCAACAAACAGAGATTGATTCAATTGCATTTACTGTATGTGAAACTCCTTCTCTTATTTAAGTATTTACATATTACATATTCATTTTTATTATGTTTTACGTTTCAAAACAGTGTTGCTAGAGGACCTTGCTCATCCACTAGATGGCACACAGATTATATTTGTAAAATGGGGTGGTTTTGAGTTAGATTAAAGGACATTTGTGGGGAATTACCCCATCTTGTGGACATCTTTGTACAGTACAGTAAGTTGAAACAGACTAGAATAGTAGAAGTTGCATTTCTCTTTGCCCCCCCCCACCCCACCCCACCCCACCCCACCCCACCCCACACACACACACACACACACACACAATTATCTATTCCCATCTCTTGAGAATTATAGGTATTGGGCCTGTGCACATACGACCTGTCACTCAGTGTATGTAATGAAAGTTCATATTGGTTGCCATGGAAATCGTTTGGCAGATATTTTTGTTATGTTGCTTTCTTTAATGCTGTTGTTGACCATTGCCTCATATAAACCATTATGTCCAGCAGAGGGCAGGCTTACCCTGAGAAATAGCGGACCAAGAGCGTTTTTTGGCTATCGTTTCCTATTAAATTTAACAAGTAGCCTAGGCTACTATAACAGTTGGTACCGGCTAATTCAAGGCAATATAATTTCTATCTTTTTCCCTCTGCAAATTCTCAGTAAAGTTGCTAAACTGTTTAAGGCCTTGTTTTCTGTTTAAATGTCAATTGGAGGCAGTAAAATTAAGATAAATTAGCAAATTAATGCTAATTTAGCTTATGAAGTCGACCAGAATGACAAGAATGGCGACAGTCTGTCGAGTGCTGACGGGACGTGTACCAGATTGGAGTCCGACCAAACATCTGTTGTTAGAATGCCCCTCTCTCTGTAGGCTACCTGATTGATCAAACAAGCAGCTCGCCTGCCCATTTTGGGGCTGTCACCTCCCCCCTGTGGCAGCCGGAATCCCCCAGAGTTTCCACCGGACCAGGCTGCATTCGAGTTTGCTTTTGGAGGCGATCTGTGCTTAGATTTATCGTTGCGTTTATTTCCACTGGGGATGGACAGCTTGTCATTTCAGCAGAGAGCTGATAGGAGTAACCCCAGTAACAAATAAGATCCAGACTTTACAGTTGGGGAATATAAAAATCTCAACAAAATGGACACTTTACTCTGCAGCCCTCCTCTGCAACTTTAACATTTGCCTTATTGATTTCCTGCTGACATTTGTTTGCCAAACAAAGTGAAAGCAGGAGAACTTTACCTCTTTAAAAGGGTAGCACACTTTGGCTAATAGCAAAAGGTGACATTTAAAGAGCTCATACAGTAGCTTAGGCTATATGTGAGAACAGGAATATAGACTGAACATAACAGAAACTTATGGGATGTGAAATGCTAAAACAAATGAAATAACATTTTAAGAATATTATAAAAAGCTTGACTCATGTACCTTGCTGTATTCATCTTTCCCTTCTACTTTATACTATCCCAATGCTAGATGGTGTCCGCTACAGTCGCCCTAGTTGAGGCGATTGTACCTTTTACTTAGTTTGGAGCCTGCAGTCCAGCTGTTGAAGCTGGAAAGGTCCACACTACACTGGTGTCTGGGGTGATATCGGTTGACAGATACGCTCTCTGACGCCAGGATCTTCGTCTCTGGTCCTGACCACATCACAGCGCTCAGTGCCCCGTGCGGACAGGTGTCAGATAGCTGTCTATTGATGAATGATTAGAGTTGCTAAGGATAGACTGTGGCATCACCACCCACAGGGGTCTAGGTTTTAAGCTCCCGGACAGATTAGGCCATTTGCAATGCAGAGGGGTGCCCCGCGGCTGCTTTAACTATTAAAGTGTGGTTAGCTCAGGGTAATGGTATATGCCAGGAGCCCCGAAACAAAGTGCAGCAACAGAAAGTGCCACTGTAAAGTTGATGTATGAGTCCTGCTTTGTATTATGGACTCTTTTCTACTTAGTATCATTGAAATCGGTCTTTGACTGATTAGAGTGCGAGGACAAAATAACAAAATAATTGTACAGTACATAGTACAGTACATAGTACAGTACATAATTCACATCACAGGAACAGTTTCAAATAATAACATTTACCATTGTCAAAAAGTAGATCAGGATGAGTTGGATTCAGGACAAAATGGGTCTCATTTAAGTTGCTCCTGTGCCTCCCTGAGTATAATTGTATGGGCCTTTGGCTTTAGCACTCACCTGGTTGGTGCTGAACCAACTAATTATAATCTCAATGATTTGCAGATAAAATGGGATAACAAAAACCTTGGCACAGTGGTCAAGCTCAGCTGGGAATTACATTCTGTAATTCCTATCTGTGTTTGCCTATTGATGAAACCACGATTTATAAAGTCAGAGCACAACATACACTGTATATCAACTAAAGGGCAGCACCTATGACTGTGGTCGATCACTTGCACGCCAAAATGCACCAGTTACTATTTATAGATAGCAACTGTTGCTAGTGCTAATGCTATTACCAGTTAAAGATGTGCATGTAGGGCAGAGGCCACACAAGACTACCGTGGACAGATAAACTTTCTTCCTGCCTAGCCTGTCAACAGGATGTGCGAAAAAGAAAGACACTGGGTTGTTTGCAACAATGGAACACTTATGATTTGTGAGTGACTTATTAAAGCGAGAGGAGGTCTAATGAGCCAAATTAACACAAAACACCTGTGTGGGTTTTTTTAGGTGTGAATGCACCCAAGATGCATTGAGGACCAAATCGCTCAGACCACATTTGGAGGTCTGGGCTGCTTATGATCACATTCATTTAGCAGTGTGTATGCGATGTGTCCTGGCCACATTGCTACATGCGTAGGCTATGTAAATTGTGGTTATAAACGTGGTTATATTTGTTTGTTCTTACTACAAAATTGTATCAAATTTGGTGTTAATTATCATTCAAATTGCGATTCGCTTGGTTTTGCATTCATGGTGGTTTCGGTATACCTCATAAAAGATAAATACAACCGTAGAAACCTGCCCTCCACCCTTGGTTTTTTAAATGTATTTCTACAACATCTTGCAATCGCAAGAGACAGAATTATAGAAACCCATGACCAAAAACAGATTGGATAATGTGAAAAGTCAAACTAGAGTGAACCCCGTACAGGCATGTAGGGGCAATACACTACTGAGTCACATCATGATTCACAAGTTGGAACAGCCTGTGATTTCAATTGTTTACTTTGATTTTTGGTGTGAGTTTGAATCCAGCCCTCAATCGGTTGGTTATTTTGGTTTCCATTGACTGTTACACCATTTTGTTCTCAACGAATAACACAATGTACAGTAAAGAAAATATCTTTTATATATTTTGTTCATCGAGACCTGATGTGTAATTTCAGTGTTCCCTTAATTTTTTTGAGCAGTGTATTATGAGTCCAATACAAAATCTATGTTCATCCATGGCCCAACCTCAATGTTGCCCCTAAGGGTAAGCCCTGAACCCTTACAGACTTTATTGACGTCACCTTCTAAGTGATTGAGTTCGAGAGGCTATAAGGGCTCTAAATGGTATAAATAGGAATGGGACAGCACATTGCGACTAATGACGTCACGTTACCTTGGGTTTGGGACTTTTTATTTTAATTTTTTACGGTCAAGGCACTTAAGGGACAGACCGCCTTATTTGTACGTGTTCCAAGCTCTTACCTTACAGACTGGATGAAAGGTAATTGTCTAGGTAATAATCTATCTACTCAGCATCATTAGGCAAAAATTTAAAGAAATGGTCAAATAAGAAGTTTTTTCTTCAAACTTCAATGTCAGGGTTGGTTAGGGCCGGTTATAGAACCCTCTGACATTGTGGGCAGGCAGAGATGTTAGTTGGGCAACAATAGCAATGACAGCGCTAAGCTCCACCCCCTTTCACATGGTTCCTTGTGTTCAGTGTGTGATTTGTGTTGCATTTAAGTTTCATAATTGTATCTGCACTTTAATGTTGGCGTTATTAGTTACAGTGTGTACAGTAAGTGTGTTGCTGTTTTTACTGTCGCCGGCCCTGGGGTTGGTTGCTCCTTTCATGATTGTTTGTTTACCGTTCTTCTTTCTTCAGTTTTTTGGCAGTTTACCTTTTCTTAAGCTCCCGGGCATCCTCTGGTAACCCTGTGCTAAACCAAAAATATAAAGTAAGATACATTTACAACAGTGAGATTTATATTGAATCAGAACAGATAAACATTATGTTAATGGTATGATATATGCTTTTATGTTTTGTAGGATTTTAAATGTCCTGTGACAGGGGTTTAACTACATAACCTCCACCTACAAGTTATCAATCACATTAATGACAATGAAAACAACATAGAAAATAGAGGAACAGGTAAAGAGAGATCAATCTGTCCATTTACCTATAACTACTGTACAGCTACAGGGACATGGCCAACAAACGGCAGGTCAGTTAGCAGTAATCATATTCCTGAAGGTAAGTGACAGGCAGGCACCACTGGAGCAGACACAGCTGCAGAGAGGGTTCCTCTAAAGGTCTCTGCTGATGTTTATCCCCTGGCTTCTGGTATATCCACAGCAGGTTCAACATGCTCCACAGCATCAGCTTCAAGGACGTCACCGCTGTCCATGCAGATGTTAGGATGGCACAACAGGTGATGACCTCGGAAGCAAATACTGGGCTGACTTCAAGGGCCTTGGGAAAAAAATAAGGGATGGCCAGCTAGTCTTCATTATTCCAAATGATGTTCTGGGCCTGGGACAGCTTACAGTTGAATGCTATGAAATATGCTTTTATGTTTTGTTGGATTTGAAATGTTCTAAGACAGGAGTCAGCACTGAGGGTGGGGAGGCCGCAGCAGCATCATGTACCAGAGCCAGTAAATGAAAACAAGGACCTCAATGTCCTTTGCCCAGCCATGAGCCACATCTATTTGTAGGGCAGCAATTGACAGGCGAAAGAGACAAAGGTCAGGAATGATGGGGGCATTGGTATCGAGGCGGCAATAGGAAGGGACTCATTCTCTAGAGTGTCAGAAAATGACTAATTGACTATAATAAAATGAATAATAAAACACTGTATACATAAAGTATATACTGCTTTTCTTTCTCTTCACGTGTGTTATTATAACCCTGCTCTAAACTTTTCATGTATAGGCTTATTGTGGGATAAAATGTACTCAATATTTGATCAGCTTGATACAGTTATTGGCTAATGAAAAGTTTTAGCTTGTTTTATAACAAAAGTAAACAATGTTTATGTAAATTATAGTAAGCAAAAAACAATTGTAGCTATGAATTTACATTTGTTTACTTGAAAGGTGTAAGCAATGACGGACCTGAAACAGTGGACGAACTAACTACATTTTTAAGTTGTACAATTAACTAGCGTTGAAAATGTTTTCTACAAGCTTGGAGTCGCCTGTGCCTCGCATTTTTATTCACCCTTTGGACAGCCAAATTGTACAGCCAAATTGTACAGCCAAATTGTACAGCCAAATTGTACATGTTTTAATTTGGCAAAGTATGTAGGTCGAGGTAAGTGATAAGTGATTCTCATAAGTTTCTTTTGGCAACTTACTGAATGTCGATAGGGCGCTTGTGTAGTATGGAAAATTCGGACGCAGCATACCCAGTGGGGAAGTGCATTGCTGCCTTCCGCCTCTCGAAAACAACGCATTTGGTCTTTGCAAACGAAATGATGTACATGTTTATTTGCATATAGAGGAGGGTGAGATCTGATCACAAGTGGTCAACACGAGAAGCATATAATGCCAGGTGTGAAGTGACATACTATGCCAGGTGTGAACAGGGCTATTGTAGTATAGCTCTTATCCACTTCAACCTGAGAAGAGCATTTAGACAAATGAACACAAAACACCATGTTTCTAGGTTTTTTTGTATGAATCAACATTGTCCATGTTTTCAGGCTAAACAAGAAGAAAGTTTATCTGTACACGATAGCTGGGTCACCACAAAAACGGTCCATTGCACTGTATTATTCTCCCTCCAAATTTGTCACTCCGAAGTTTGTCTGGCTAATGTGCCCTAATAGTGGACAGGCCTGAGGGATATAGAAACCCCAAGAAGTATTGATGCCAAAGTGAGTCATCCATCCAGGGTACCTGGAGGTGGGGGTGCAGGGTGGCATTCCACTTGCCTGCTGAATAAATCATCTCAAAGTCCGTCCTGCAGCTGCAGTCCAATTAACCAAAGGGGACACTGTGAATGCAGCTATGTGGCATGATTAATTATGCTGGGGTGACAATACGCACTGTAACGCACTACATTCCAAAGGGCAGATGCAAAGCACGGCTTTGCTTTGCAGATTTTACTTTCTCAATTAAGCATTGTTCAAGTTCCTTTATTGTTGTTATTGTCTGTATGTATGTTTGTTGGTTTCACATAGATTTCCTCTACAGGTTTATCTTATATTCATCTACGGGTAAACATTAGGATGCAAAGAAGTTAGGAAAAGAATTGCTAGAATTATTATTTTTTTAAAACTTGCTCATTACAGTATAAACACGAAAGACCTTTACTCAGATGCCAAGGCCATCGAATTAAAGGTGCAATTATTTTCCTATAGCCTATAGTGTATACGACAAAGCTTGGCCTCACTACTCCAGATCATTTGAATAGTGCCCATAATTGAACATAAAATGGCACAGGATAAGCTAGAAGGAAAAGGTTAACAGGACTGACACAAAGGGCAGACGGCAAAGTACAACTAGCCTTAAGTGTCACATCCTGCCTGCATTACAGACCATACAAGGAGCCAATTAGGCCTGGTTAGTAATTAAACCAGCTCCAGCAGCTAAACTCTGGCCTAATCTTTTTCTTTGGGGGGGATAACAGTCTTCTCTGCGACAGGCATTCATAATGACCTCTTCTACCACATCCAATAGAAAGGTCCTAGGTGATATACCAAGTGATATAAGAAGGGAAAAAAAGGGTTTTTGGAAAGAAGTGTGTATATTCTTAAAAATAAATAAATCAAATCAACCAGTAATTGCTCACTTATATTCTAGCATAGCATTTCTACATGTAAACAGTATATTTAAACATATTTGATCACAAACATTAGAGGATTTGACATATCACCAAAATGAAAAGCATAAAATTTGCCTGATATATACTTCACTTTCACATCACAACTGTCAAACTGTACATTTTAAAAATGTTTTTCCAAGCATCACGGCACATTGGCCTTGGCACCAAATAGCTGTCTGTGGTATCTGTATGTAAATGTGTCATTATGTAAGGTGTATCCTGACAGTGGCAACATTTTATTTATTTGACTAATGTAGCCTTCAAGACTTTGTATGTCGAGGACTTTAATCATTCAATTTAATAAACATTATTTTTATGTCTAATGTTTTTAAATGGTTCATCTGAGTCATTTGAAGTTCATTTAGTGTCAAAAATGCCTTGTTGTTGTGCTCTGGCTACAGCTGTTACTATGAGGATTATAAAACCAAACATGACTCATCCTGAACACAGTTATTGTAAGGGCAGTTGTTGTTTTTTTCCCTAGATAGGGTGTCTCAACGTATAACAGTGACTCTTGGCTGCAGCACCAAACATTGGATTACATTTACACTTATGGTACTGTAGGGTAGGGAACATTCTTGTCCTAGATAGTGATTCTCATACAAGTTTTTATATTTTGAGTGAATACAATACAGCTATAAAATAATTATGATAATACAATAAAACTATATGTTTATAAATGGTAAGGATTATTCTCAGGAAACACAAATAAAATAAAATAATTCAGTTTTTTTAACACAGGTGGGATACCCTTGGGTTTATCAATGTGGCTGTGGTAACTGAACTATTTATATATTTTCTCCAAACTGTATTTAAGAGTGAAAAGGACACACTTGACTGATTTGCATCTGGAATTGCCCTTGTGGTTGAAGCAGCCACTGCAAAAACTTTGTTTTTTTGTTTGGAACTGGAACTCCCCCACCTGCAGAGTGTCTGGCACTCCTCTCCCCTCAACAGCCTTGTTACAAACATAATCAGTGAGCTAGGGCTGAAATTTTAGGCTCTGTGTAAATAAATACCATTAGTCAGTTTTATTTTATTTATTTGAAAGAATTTTAGGCAAAAAAAATAATCAGCAAATATGCTATATCCTGCAATGCCAATAGATTTGGCAAAGACAGTGAAGAATTTGTATCACAAACAATTCACAATTGATTTGCCTGTTTGAAAAGGTCAAATGACATTTGCGGAATAAGCGGTTTGTGCTCTAATTTTGCCTCACAAAATAAACCACACAAAAAAAGCTATTTATAGGAGAAACACTCCAGTTAAAACAATCACACCGATTATCATTAAATATTCAATGGCTGTTTCAGCTGAACCAAGCACATTGACTGGTAAACAAGGCTAAAATAACCCTAAACAGGATTTAAATCAGAAGTTCCCATTAAAAGAAACAGTCCAGACTACTGTAAGGTTAACTGAAGGGTAATGCTACGAATACCACCTGCATTAACATTGACGTGTGTGACAATCTGTGGTGTTGCCAAGGAAGGGCTCACAGACTGGACTGTATATTCCAGATAGTCCTCCAGACAGATCCATGGCCCAAAGCCCAGAACTGTGCTGTACTTGCTGGTCATGGGCCTTGAGCTACCTGTCCCATTGTGGCTCATAGATCAATGTATTTATTTTGGTATTATCTGAAAGGGTCAGTGTAATATACCGGAATATAAACTAAGAAATGCATATTCTGTAACATAAGATATAAAACAAGCAACCACTCAGAACACTCTATATATCCATCCTATAGTAACCACCAAGTATGACCCTAGCAACCACCTACACACTAGCAACTATCTAGGAACAACCTAGCACGTTGCAGCAACCATGTAGTTTACTCTAGAAACTTACAAACTAACGTTTTGGTGAGGGTGTTTCATTATGTGCTTCATTATATTACTGTGTCAATGCTAGTATACTCTATATATGTATACAGTATGGTTGCATTAGGGACAGTGTTGACCTGATTGCTTGTGCCTATAATGCAAAACACATAACACAGACAGGCGATAGACGTACACAAACATCAACAGATGGAACTTAATTCATCAGGAAAACACTATCTTTGCCCATCTGTAGGACTCCAGCCACTGGGGAACAAAATTGCCCTCTGCTAGTAATTACTTGTCTCTCAAAGGCCTGTTCAATACAAAGATTATTTACCTTCATTTGTTGTTTGTATTTGACATGAATATGCATCTGTCTCCCTGGCTCTTGAGTGCATCAAGCCAATCATTGCATTGCTAGAGGATATTTCATTATATCCTACCTCCAACCTTGTGCCTACCCTGGCCCATACCCCTGGCCTGAGGAGAGAACAGAATTATTCATGAACCCCACTGGTCCATGACCATGTAAGGTGCAAATGGGTCTACTTTTATTACAACCTAAATTAATTATTTATCCAGAATATGCCCTGATCAATTTAATAATTAAAGCTGTCGACCATAATTTGCCAATTTGACCTTGTGTTTTTACATTTATAAAACTATTCTAGCAGTGTCTATTTGACAAGGTGAGCAACCTGGTTTAGTTTAGTGTAGGTTTAGTGTATTCCTTAAGATTCAGCTCAATATAATAACCCTTTGAATATTTAGGTTTATATTCCAAGACTATAGAATATAGTTGCCCTTAAAGCTACGACAAATGGACCTAAGCAGTAAGTGATTAGTTTGAAACCAAAAGAAAGACTTTGTTTCAGGTGAAGACCTGATGGCAATACATCCCATCAGGTTTCCTAGGTTATGTTGTTTTTCATTCATCCATTTCATGCTTCCTGTTTAATTTGGTTGCTCACCTCTCCTCTCGTTTCAGACCACTTTACTTCCTGCCCCTGTGTGTGGCTACCCCGATCTGATTGGTTTCACCTGTGTCTCATTATCCTCCTATGTGTTTTTTCCCTTCACTCCCTGCCAGTTCGTCTTGGTACCTTCTGGTGCCATTTGGTCACACAAATGCTCCAGCTTTCTTTCAGGCCTTGGTTAACGATGCTCTTAGGGACATGCTGGACCAGTTTGTCTTCGTCTTTGTGGATGACATCCTCATCTTCTCCCTAGATGAGGAGATCCATATCCAGCATCTGCCAGCTTCTGCAAAAGCTCCTCGACCACCAGCTTTTTGTCAAGGCGGAGACATGTTTTCGGGGAGTTTTCACGTCCCTTCCGTCTCCTTACTGGGTTTTGTCGTCTCAGCCAACAGCATCCAGATGGACCCTGCTAAGGTTAGCACTCTTACTGAGTGGCCCACACCTGCTAACTGTAAGCTAGTGCAATGCTTTTTGGGGTTTGCTAACTTCTATAGACATTTCATCAGGAACTTTAGCTTGTTAGCCACCCCTTTGCATGCATTAACATGTCCTCAGGCAGATTTGGCCTTCTGTAAGTTTAGGGAGTTTCACCTCTGCCCTCATTCTCACATTCCCAGACCCCCAGCTGCAGTTGGTGCGGTGGAGGAGGATGTTTTGGATGTTGGCATCAAGGCTGTGCTCTCTCAGCGATCCCCAGAGGACGACAAGCTACATCCCTGTCCCTTCCTATCCAGGACACTCTCTCTTCCTCTGAGAGGAACTATGACTTGGGAAACGGAAAGCTGATGGCAGTCAAGGTGGCTCTGGTAAATTGGCTCCATTGGTTGGAGGGAACCTGGAGTACATTTGGATTGTAAAGCGGCTTTTCTTTATTTTTTGATTCTACTTTACCCTGTCTCACCGGCCCGGTTCTAAGAACACTGTGTGACCCCGATTCTGCCCCTAAGTCTCCCTCCTACATCCTCCTCCGGTTACCACCCCCAATCCATTGGTCAGACAGAACGCCTCAAAGAAGATGGCAGTGCGCAGACAGACCCCTGCTCCTCACCCCCTCCGCTCCCCCAGTTCATCGATGGAGGTCTTGTGTACTCGGTGAAGCGTCTTCTGGTGGCCTAGGAAGGTTACAGCCCAGAGAGATTGTGGGTTTCCGCCAGCAACATTATGGATCCTGGCCTCATTCGGATTTTCATCTTCACCATCCTGACCCACCTGGGAGGTCTGGTGCTGTCTATAGAAGGGTGGGTATTGATACATCCCGTCAGGTTTTCTAGGTGATGTTGTTCTCTTCTCGTTTCAGACCACTTCAATTCCTGCCCCTGTGGGTTTCCCGCCAGTTTGATTGTATGCCCCGCTCTGATTGGTTTCACCTGTGTCTCGTTATCCTCCCCTCACCAGAGTATTTATGAGTTTTCCCTTCACTCCCCGCCAGTTCCTCGTGATGTCGCCTACCTCAAACCCTACCTCTGCCCCTCTCCCTGCCAGATTTGTTTGCCTGTTTCCTGTTTCCTGTCATTCTGTTGAGCTGCAATCTACGTTTTGAGTCCTGTTACTTGTGGTTACCAGTTGTAAAAGATGGATGGTGTTCTAAATCCTTTTGTGTTTTCTTAGTAGTGCTAAGGCCAAGCAGTGCGATGGCTTTAAACTCATGTTTTATGTGTTTTAGATATAGTTGAATGAAACTATATGCTGAAGCCTTTTGAATACTCACAATGGAATTGATACCATACTGTATGATCAGCTCTATGGTGTTGTTGCTATAAATGCTGTAATTATGGGGGTGTTATGGCAGTTGTTTTCATAATGCTAAAACACACAATGACATTTTCTTTTAGTGAATTCAGCTCTAGAACACAAGGTAGTACAGAAGGTAGTACAGCACAAGTAGTTTAGGCAATTGAATTGAATAATGAAAACTAATAAGATCTTCAGTTTTCTAAATTCAACCAACTATTACTACTAAACTAAAACATTTGTTTTTCAGATGTTGTAATAGTTGGTTGTGGTAGCATTTACGGCGCAGCTCTGCCTTTCAGAGGGTTGCCTTCCTCTCTAAAAGGACGTTTTGCTCAAATATATTTAATTATAATCACACAAGACACTACAAGGTGTCTTCCAATCAACAAAAGTCAATTAATGTGCTATATTCCTATGGCGAGAATCAGTTGATTTGGAGTCCATTATTGGAGGCAGTGCTGTGTACTCGCTGATAAGCTGATTAATCAATAACTGCAATCAGGACAGTAATAATATTAA
Source organism: Percopsis transmontana (assembly GCA_025447815.1). NCBI lineage: Eukaryota > Metazoa > Chordata > Actinopteri > Percopsiformes > Percopsidae > Percopsis > Percopsis transmontana. The sequence continues at coordinate 5,051,011 of JAOEHI010000022.1, forward strand.
GAGACGTTTTCCCAACATAGCACTCAGAATTACCCGGCAGATGAAGCAAGGTAATCACTCAATATTGAACAGTATAGTAGCCTATGTGGAGAGTGTGTGTGAGTCGTGTCAGCAAGGGGGGAGGGGGGGGGGATACTAAATCCATGTAATTTGAACCTGGGAATCTAGTCAGGTATTCTATGCTTAGAAAACTATTCCAATTAGAGTTTGATCCCGCCAGCAATAGACCTAAAGTGGCACTAGTGGGCGCCTTGAGAATGAGAATTAATACATGTTCAGACACATGCACCTGAAATCGGCTGTTTGAAAGAAAAAGAACGATTGAAGTCTGAAGAACCTTGTAAATTGTTGAATCGAATAAAAATCACATTCAGCACACAACTACTTTAATATGGAGATAATCTGACCAGAGTAACCAACCAAAAACTTTAAACAATTTGAAGACTTACCAATGGCAACACCACAAACCATAAAACGTAATGCAAATTCACAATAAAAACACCACCACCATGTTCTGTATAGAACGTAAGTCTATCACTATTCAGTAACGTAAGGTAATTTAAACAAACAAAAATTTATAAAATAACCCCATGTTTTACAGCACACTCCATCAATTCAATTAAAAACGAAAATTTAACAGCAACGTTTCCACATCTGCCACCGCAACGGAAGACTGCGGGGAGTTGTTAATGTTATTTATTTTACATATGATCGACCTTATAGTAGCCTAGCAAGGATTCATTACACTTTCTATGGAGCCAGTGCATGTGGTTAAGTAATCGATCGTGTTTTAAATGCGATTGATTCCAATGTAATATTTCTACCAATGATTTTACGCAGTCCCTTTCTTCTGTGTTGGAATGCATATTGTGCCAAGCGGTGCGCGATAAAGCCCGCCACATAGACGCCGCTGCACTAATCCATCTCTTAAAAGAACCTCAATTTTTACGCGTGAGGAGGGAGGGAGGATTGTGCAGTCTCCAAAAAAAGTAGGAAATCTCTGCAGCTCACACATTCTCTTTCAGCACCATTCGCCACTGGACAGCGTCTCATCCGAGGAGTTGTCTGCATAGTTGCCGCGATAAGGAACAGGCATTTTATCTGTTTGAGATTTGATGAACGCGTCGGCTTTTGGAGTACCAACGAGGAACACCGAGTCAGTAGCAAAAAAATCGCACCATACTGCGTATAATAACTATTAAAACAGGCTGATAAATACTGACAATCAAATTCCCACACCTGGTCGTGGCCAAGTCATAAAGCTTCAGCTGAAAATCCGAGCGAGCAGAGCTTCGAAACAAAGACGCTGAAATAGCCTACGAGGAGGACTGGTCTTTGCAGAAGTTGATTTTCTCAGTTTTCAGAGCCACTTCAATACACGGGATTTAAAGGTAATGATTCATCTGTCCTGTCAAATATATGAAGTAACATTCTGATTTGACACGCGAAACTGCAGAGTTAAGAAGCTATACATTAACGCGCTGCTGTGTCGAAGGTTGTGCGCGAGAAGACGTTTTAATGGCAGCATATGGGGAAATATGTATTTGAAGCCATGGTTTAACGCAAAATATGACTAAATAGTTAAAAATTTGGTGACTGATGATCCTCATTGAATGTAAAAGAAATGTAAATACCATCATTCTATTGAGTTTGTTGTTTTTTTTACTTCAAGTTGTCAACATAAGCCACTAATAGGTAAAATATAAACATTTATTCTTGGGATATTTGTTCATTTAAGTCTTGCGTATAGAGGTGCGCAAGCCTGTGTTCTGTCCAGAAACGCTTATCGTATATTTGTGGATGTCCATCTGATCAGAGATTCAACAGATGCATCAATTATATTGATTGTGGTTTGAACACGAATTAGATTAAGGGAAATAATTCTTTCAAAAATGGGAGGGGATTCATTATACAATGAACCCCTTCATGGGCCCCCTCTGCAAAGCCCACTCTCCTTCTCTACACTGGCTGGCTGTTTTTTCAGAGAAGCATATTCTATACTGGACTAATCGATTTAAAGAAGTGCAGATCAGTAAGTTAATGTAGATCTTTTAAGACGCGTATGGCATTCCATTTAAAGGCACCACCCCATATGCACTAGGAGAGGGTGTTTTGTTTATTGGTCAGAGCCTTTTTATGGCCTATGTCATGCATGTGTGATGAATATTGGCATGGCATCCTTCCGCTAAATAATTTTCCAGTGTCTTATGGTGGCCAGGGTGATTCACCCGTTATTAGACGATGTATGAATTTCTGTTAGAATATCTGTTGCTTGTTAGGTGGTTGTGTACAACCGACTGCAGGCTACCCATTACCTACCTCTGTTTATTGATGTTTATCAAATTTTGAACTACATCTTTAGAAGAGATGCACAGAATATGCCTGACATACAGTATTTTAGTGCTGTATTGTTAAATTAGATTATAAGGACGAGTAAATGTACATCTTACAGTGATGTCTTTTGACGTGGGTTTTAAAAAGTCAATATGATTTAGTTTCACATGAGTGTATTTTAATAAAATTTAGTTTGAAGGGAGAAATAACTTTATTTCTGGAGTTTACAATTCTCAGTGCCTCAAAACATCTCTGATGTGCTAAGAGACAGAAACAAAACAAATGCATTAGAATACCCAGCAGAATGTGTTACGTAACAGCCAACTCTTTCACATGTATAAGTGTTTCAATTTATCTTTTAGCTAAGCGGTGCTATGAGTGCCATACAGTGGCATGAGCACATACTTCATGACCCCAGTGGAAATCTATCCCCTACCTGCCCAACAAGTACGAATTTGAATACTGTCACGTTCTACAACAAGCTTAGCTTTGATTTACATTTTTACATTTTTACATTTACAGCATTTACCACACGCTTTTTTCCAAAGCAACTTGCAATCAGTACATTTGTCAACAGTTGAACTGGTTAAACACCAGTTATTGTAAGAAAACCACATTCTCTTAGAATAATGACAGCATCATGTCATCATGGTTAGCTTATGCATTTGTCAATATATTCCTATTAAAATATCTTTCAATCCCCAAAAGTAATTCATTGCTAGAAGCCTAAATACCGTGCTTAATATTTTAAGAGCTGATCTAAAGGAGAAGAGAGCAGAAAGAAGAAGATTTTCTTTTCTTTTTCTAAATAATGAAAGGAAGATAGACAGAAGATAAAAGATCGTTATAGAGAACTTCTGTTAGTGGAAATGCTATGAGGTA
>JAOEHI010000022.1:5057434-5087830 GCA_025447815.1 Percopsis transmontana
TATTGTGGGGCGTGGTGTTCTGTTGGAGTGTGTCGGAGCAGATAGAGAGAGAGAGAGAGAGAGAGAGAGAGAGAGAGAGAGAGAGAGAGAGAGAGAGAGAAGGCGGGAGATGGAGAATGTGTAGATATCCTTGGGAAAAGACACACTGCAGCATCTGGAACAAACTTCTCTCTCTCTCTCTCTCTCTCTCTCTTTCTCTCTCTTTCTTTCTTCGGACGTTCAAAGTTTTTTTTCCCCCAAGTCATTAAATACCTCGGTTTGGACTGGGCAGTGCCAGCAGGGGCTTACAAATGTGTTTGCTTCACTAGGAGAACAGCTTGTTTTGTTTTTGGGTGTTCTTCGTATTTTGGTTTAGTTGTTTGGATTGTGTATCTGGTGTGCGGTGAACAGCACACACAGAGACTTAGGGGAAGGCTCGACCATCCGTCTCGGTCCTGTCTCTCCCGTGAAGCTGTGACGCTGGACTTTTTGGTACTAGCATACACACCACATACACACACACACACACACACACACACACACACACACACACACACCCGTTGGCGAAGACCTCCCGTGAGGACGGGCATGGGCTTCTGTGTTGTTGTTGCTGCTTGAGTTGGCCCATACCACAGCTGTTGTCTGGTGGCTTCAGCGAGCGTGAGAGGCTGACCTCAGAGAGGAGATGTCATCCTACTATTCACGCAGCAAGGACCTGACTCGCAACAGGAAGTCACTGTCCGATTCGCCACCGTCTTCACCTTCCCCTACAACCAAAAACTTCAGAGTAAGAACAGTTTTTTTTATTTTAGTGGTAAAGACTTTAGTGGTAAAGAAACTAATTTAACTATTTCACCGGTATGATTTAACTGTCAGAGAATGAAAATGTGCTGTATATATATATATTTTTTAATTTTGGTGTTTAATTCAGTTTTTTACTGAGAGTTCTGAGTCACTTGTACATTGTGACTGTTTACTCAGCGCCATACAGCAATTGCTCCCACTGCCGTGTGATAATCCATTCCAATTCCTCTTTAAACCTAAAGAAAGTATTTCACGTGGGCGTCATGGATTTATACAGCAGATTAATTTGTGTTGAGTGTGTTAGGTGTGTGTGTGCAGACTCCAGAGAGTTCTAAATGCATGGGTTTTAAAATGACTTCTCTTTAAGAGTCTGCCGTTGAAGAAAGTTATAGTTTCTTCTCTGAAGTACTGTAAGTCTAAACAAATTTTAAATTTCAACATCTCTAAAGTTTAATGTTTAATTGTCATACACATAGTAAAAACAATGTACATACAATGGTGGCGAAATGCATTTTTCTAGAGCTGGACCGACATTGACACATCACAGATAGCTGTATTTTGGCCAATATATTGACATAAAAAAAATTTGAAAAGCTATATCATGTGTCTTGCAGCTACAGCAAGGAATCCATTCTAAAATATGTGCTTTTCATGTATACATTAAAAAAATAAACAATATTAGTGGCAGATGTGTCGTTGTCAAAAATATTTTTTTATTCCCAAACATTGACATTGACTACTTTTTTCTGTGGGCATCCTCTGTGGGCAACAACATGATAAAAACTGACTGTAAAAACCCATTTGTGTTTTATTCCGACTGCTTGACTGCTCTACTCTGACTTGTATATATCATTGCATCACTGGAGACTGGATTTTCATTATGTGTGACAGGAAAATTTGAGAAATAAATAAAAGATGAGGCAATACAATTGCATCATATTCTTAATAGACACAGACTCTCTCTCACACACAAGCAGATTATTATGTAATGTTATATAATCACACACGCTCTCATAAAAGCACTACTAACTGAATTGTAGCAGCTAATAATGTTTAACTGGGAATTTCTGTTTTCATTGAATGTCATTTTCTATTCCTACTGTACTAAGTCCATGCTGGCAGCCAGGCATGAATTTTCCATGATGTCAGCCCACTTCACATTGGCAATGTTTCTCTGGGAGTGCATATGCAGAAAAGGAGAAGCAGCTTGTTTTGATATTTTTATTTTTAAGTATTTTCCATATTTCTTATAACGAGAACCTGGTCTACTAGCAAAAATACGAAGTGCATCTACGAAGAACCATTGTAAACAGAAACACATTTACCTTCTAAGATGCTTCGCTTCGTAGGACACACTGGGGGAAATGCACCGGTCATAATCTCACAAATGCGAAAGAATCAGAAGTTAATTAATCAACATAGGAGGCTGATTCCAAAGAGTAATTAGAGGTGGAAAAGCAGCAGGCAGTGAAGGGAGGTGATTAACTTTGGATGAAACCTATTTTATGGCTGTGAGTGATGTGTCAAATCCACTGGCCAAGAACGGGGGGTTGCCTCTGCTCACATTTTCCTACAACAGAAAGACAGCTCCGTGGGGTGAGACCAGAGACGCTCACCTAAATGAATAGCAGGGGGTTAAAGAGGATGGTTAAGGAAGAATTATATTACTTGGCTGAGTAACTGCATCACAAGTCTCATAACCGGTTTTAGGAGGTGGAATAGGTTTCCTTCGAAAAGACAGGGTGGTTTCCTTGGCTTATGTAGGCTGTACAAATATTGTTTATCTAATATAGTGGTGATCTCACTGCACAGCATTGTGGGGCTGCCTGTAGACCCCCAGTGTTTGCGGTGTTGGTCCTGGAAAACTGTAAATCTGGGGGCTGTCATGTTTACAGAGGGCCCATGGTTTGAGCATGCACCGGTTGAGTGATTCTATCAGTCAGAGGCTCTGTGTCTTATTACTTTCCTGGATGAAATGTCCCTCCCAGAATATTCTATGCCTTACACAGTTCAGTTGTACATGCCAGTTTTAACGCACTGTTTTGTTTCCCATACAAGGCAATATGGACTGCAGGCTATCTCAGCAGGTGTCAAGAGTATATGGCAGTTAATAAAGGTTTATTTATTACTGTTCTGTTACTATGCAACATTAAGTCCATTCCCGTTTCTTAATGCTAGTATGCTGATTGATAACTGTACAATGTTTATTGTACTATATGAATTTTACAATTTGGGGGATACGTATCTGCTGTCATTAAAACTGCCACTCACCCTTGCTTTCCTTAATAGTAAGGATTTAAGAACTAATTTGACCACTAATTTGTCTACATATCGAGCAACTAATAACCTGTAAACTGAAAATCCAAAACGTATCCCCTCAGTGGCCACTGTGATATTCTAATAACAAAAGGTCTCAATTACTGCACGTAGTGCTTGAAGGTGCTTGAAGTTATTGCACCAAGAGGTCATGCTTTATTTGTCCGCGACACAAATAACCATTAGGAGCTGAATGCACCCTTTCTCTAAAAAAAGGCCATAGTACTATTTATATGTTGTATATATTTGTTTCTGTTTATTTGAAATTCTAATACTGTATTCACAGCTAATATTTGCAATCAAAATATCAAGGAAAATTTATTATGATTTTTGTCATCGTCACTTAGCCCTACCCTGAGCCATCTTGGTGGTCCCCTCAGGGTTACATGAGATGCTAGGGTGGAGGGGTAACATCGCTTGCTATCTCCATCTGCAGCCCTACTTCATCTCTGGGTCAGAAGACATGAAGTTCTGCCATAGCACATTACCACATAAGGGCAGGTAGCCCTAGTAGATTTGTGTAAACACTGAAAATAGAGTGCAGGGTAAAATATCTCCATGCACGGCAATTATGAAGGTAGAAATAATAATGGAATGTGTTGTTTTTTTCACAGAAATTGTTTAAACACAAGTGCTTTTGTTTTTGTGCAAATGCTGCACATGCTTGCCTAAATAGTTAGGGATGCCTCACAAGGAGACACGTTAATGCAACAGAGCTCAGTATACTGTATATGATAAGGGAAACCCTTTTATCCGAGAAGAGAACAAAGGCTAGAAGGTCATAATCTTACAGATAGCTGATGGGTTCCGAGATTGGGAAGCTCAAAGTTCTAACCCTGTTCAAGTCATAGCAGACTTAAAGAAAATGGTGCCTGATGCATCTCTGCTTGGCTGTCAGCAGAGATGAATTGGAGATAACCCTAGCATGCCGTGTACAGTACTTGCGGAAACATAAGCCCTATCCCATGAGCCATACAGACACAGAATATTTGTAAAACAAACTGCGACCCCATTGGCTAACATGGTGTATTATTTGTTTTTCAGCATGACAGGGTGTCACGGTAAGTGTTAAGCGTACATGACATCAAAAATAAACACTGAATAGAGAAGTAAACCAGCGTGCTTGTGTTTTGAACAAGAGATGTGTTTTGTCTCAGGTTGGACTCCGGTGGAGGCGACAGCGCTGCAGACAAACCACTGGGACGTACCAGTTCTTACACAAGGAGAGAGACCAGACTGGCAGCGCTGAGTAAACAGGACGAGGACGACTCTAGTACTAAGGACTTTAAGAAGGTAGGAACTTATATTTCACTTTTAGAGATGAATTTTGTGGTCCTGGGGACGTTATAACGCAATAGTGTACCTTTAATATTATTAAAAGCCAGAGAAGTCCTTCTACTATGGCTACTGATTCTGGTTTGTATTCATTGTCAGATGTACGAGGAAGCTGTGCATGAGAATGAGAAGCTTAAGTCCAGACTGCAGAACAGCAAACAGGAGCTGGCCAAGATACGTTCACAGCTAGAGAAAGTCTCACAGGTACAGCATAGAGACAACCTTCTTAAAGCCACTGACATTTTATTATTTCACAAAAGTCCTCCAGCTAATTAAAAGTGACATTACACTATGCCCGAGCAGAATGAACTAACATTTACATATAGGCTACTTTTTCCGGCTATAACAAGCTGTGTTTTCACTTCCAGAAGCAAGACAAAATATCTGAAAGGTCCACTGTCCTTGAATCAGAGAAAAGGGTATGTATCATTTTGCATTGTGTGTATTGTGATGGATTAATAATTCTGTATGTTTTAATCTTTTGTCTATGTCTTTGTGTTTTAATAACAGACGTGCACCATTTTGTTTTACATATATAAAATAATAACATAAATATCACTCTTTCTTATTTATACTGTATGTATTTATGTTCAGGAAAAGCAGGCTCTTGAGAAGAGAGTTTCAGATATGGAAGAGGAATTAAAGGTCAGTTCAATTCTGAAAAGAAAAACAAAATACTAATGATAATCAAACATGAGCATATAATCAGCCTGGCAGCCTGGCTGGCATAGGACTGCACTGCTGCACTGAGTGAAGGTGGCATCTGTTTTTTTCTCCATTAACTAAGGTGTACTTCCTCTCCGGATAGCGTTTTCAAAATTCACAGCTACAGTATAGCTCCAAATATCCCCACACCCTGCCATGCTAATGGCCAAGTTAAATCAAGCATACTAAAACCATTGGAGATAGACAACACAAATATAGCAGGTCTGGATTGGGGTTAGTCAGGTGGGTTTTTATAGGAAGGACGGAGAAAGTCGATTGCTTTGGGCTCATTACCCACAGTGTCCTGTTGGGCCCGCTCGAGGTGAAGCCTGCACTGTTTCTCCACTTATCCCTCTGTGGGGGTGAACACTGTGACCTAGTTCTAGCTGAATACCGAACCTCATCCAAGAGTAAAAGCCTTGCTTTAGTGAGACATTCCTCCACCGGCTGTTCGGAGTCTGCGTCACAAATAGACCCTGAGCAAAATTGCAGAGATACCAAGCCTGAAAGATGTGGTCTAAATCAGGATCTAAATTAGATTATAATGCGATATCTTTGGTTTAACTACAGTTAAATCATCTCATTCATAAAGAGATTAAAAACAATAATTACGGTCTGAGGGAATATGAGATGCATACTGTAAATATACATGATGCAGCAGTGTGGTGTAGATTTGACCCATGGCCCAACAAAATAGATGGTTTATAGTGATGAGTAGCTATGAATTATAATTTTTTTTTTCCTGACAAAATCTAAACACATGTAAACACTGGCCAAGATAATACTATATAAATATCTGGACAACAGTAAACACCTCTGAAAAAGGCACATTCTACGCACATTCTATGAAATAATCTCTTAAAGCATCTTACAACCCCTCTGGGGTGAATCGCTGGTGTACATCATGTCAGCAGTGATGTTTGACCCCGTGTTGTCATGGTTACTTCAGCAGGAAACACGAGTGCGGTTCCGCTGTGGGTACCAGCCCTGAGGGGGGCAGGCTGTCACAGGGTAGGGTGGGGGTGGGCTGGTGAGTGGTCAACACCACACATAGGAGTGATTGACACCTTGCCTGTCACCTCACACCATATCCTGTTGTTGTACAGATATGGGCATGTGCACACGTGTGGACACAGACACACACACACACAACACACACACACACACTTTCGTCGATAAATAAATATATATAAATACCCCACTGTAAAAAATTTTGTGCGGTTGAGCTTGGATGCGTTGTTTACTCTGTTGTGTAAAGCTGAAATAAAAGGTCAAATTTAATCCACTCCACACGACTATCCAAGTTAAATATTTTATATTGATTTTATTTTACATTTATTATACATGCATATTTATATTTTATTTCAGCTTAAATGGATACTTCTTCTATTCTCTACCCCTCCTCCACAGCCATGTGCAAAATTGTGTTTTGCCCATCAACAATTAGCGGTGGTGGAAATGCGGGGTTCATAACTCAATCGAGTTGTGTTACTGTACCTTTAACATAACAGAGTTAACACAACAAAGTAACTTGTCCAAAGTAACCAAACAACAAATAATTTTTTACAGTATATGTTTATTGTACAGTATGTGCTACAGGATCACAGGCACACAACCTTTCCCTCCTTTCACGTCATATAAATGTGTTTGTGTCCAGTGTGTCAGATTCCTTTTAGCTCACTACAGTTCTTTCATCTACGTTCCTGCATGTGTAAAATTGAGTAGAATTACTCCTGACAACCACCGAACCTCAGGCAACAGCAACTGTGAGGAATTATCCACACGATGTGAAGTGCAGTCAGATCTGGTTCGGTATCAAAGAAGAATCAAACGTAATGAGGAATAATTATGCGTTCTCCTTTCTGACGCCCTTTGCTAGTTTTTTTTCCAAGAGCACGTGTTCCTATAGCACTTCCTGACAATCTGTGCTGTCAGGAGGTCTTCGGAGAGAGCAACATGACGACAGTGCAGCATTCCTCCATGTGGATTTGTTGTTTAACGCCGCCCTTTAAATGGTTTCCATAAAAGTCTTTCGGGGTTGTAAGAAACAGCTGTATTGTGTTCATTACCTCATTCTTGGCCCTCGTCTCGCCTACAAATTAATGCGTGGTTAGCTTGGGACACCACATGTGTCCTGTCTGTGTGTACTGTGGCTTACCCGCAGGAATGGTGTCAAACCACAGACCTCTTTATAGAAAACACTGAGGTTTACCACCAAGCCAGGCCGGAGCGGGGAGGTTTTTCCCTCAGATCTACAGGATAGACTGTGACTGTTGTACAAAGCCTGTTGAAGGTTATCGTGAATGTTCTCTTCTTTGTGAATTTCTTCTGCATAGACAAAAAGCTGTGGAAGAGGTCACCCCTGAGCACCGCCCCCCTCCCCACAGCCCAAGTTTGACAAGCACTAACACAGCGATAGTTGGCTGTGATACTTAAAGCCCCTATGGACAACTTTTGACTTTTTTGCAATGTAGTGACATCTTTGGTTGAAACTAAATCAAATTAAATACAAAACAAAATGTAGTTGCCAAAGAATATCTACAGAGATTTTAGCTGATAAATGAAAGCAAATGTAAGCGGCTGTTTTGTGCCGCAAATGGCTGTAAACGTCTGCATTTGATGATTTCAGGACTCTTGGTGATTCATTCATACTTTCTAAAGTTAGCTCATAGTGATCGTTTAATGTAAAAATCCTGTCCGTAGGGGCTTTAATTTGCTTCGCTTTTACAAGCTTTTGCTGTTTCTTCTATAGAATAATCAGTGTTTATTTGTTGGTATTTTGTCCATATGTGTGTTCCTCGCTGATGTGCATGCATGTTTGTATATGTATACACACCATCTGTCTATCTCAATGCACATGGCCTGCCTCCCTGCATGCTCTCTCTCTCTCTCTCCCTCCCTCTCCCTCTCTCTCTCTCTGTGTCTATGTGTCTCTCCCTTTACGCAGGCCTTCCCTGCACTGGCTCAGCTCCAGGCCCTGCGGAGGAGAAACGAGTGTCTCCTGGCTGAGAACAGGGCCATGCTGCGCGTCCTCTCCCGCTATTCCGAAGCGGCCTCGGTGCCTGAGACAGAGGACCTCTGATCCTCTGAGCTCGCTGCTGCTTCTTTCCTTCCCCACCTCTGCACCTCCTCTCTGTTTGTGGTTCCTGTTGAGCTTCTCCTCCTCTGTGTTCCCGGCAGGCAGGTCACCCCTCCCCACCCACCCCCAGCACCCCCTGCCCACTTACATGTTCGCCACCCATACTTCAATACGCTGCTTTCACTAAACCGTGTCTATTTCTTAAACCACAGTCCGCTGACCCCTAGGGTTCATTTGAGGTACTATTTTACAGTCAGTGTTCCAAAGAAATCTTCTAGGTGGTTTTATAGTGGGACAAATAAGAATAAAAAAAACTTGTTTTTACTTAATTTTTAGGTTAATATAATAAAACACTCACACATTACCTTATAATCATTCTACAATAAATCTGGACCATATACAGTACAGTACTTACATATTTAATGTCTTTGCATGTGCAAATGTACTTTGCAGGCTAAAAACCTACAGCTGTTATTAGTTTGCAAGTTTGGACAGGTTATATGTGTTGCACAAACAAACTCAAAGGTGTTTGCAAACTTATTCCTCTAGAAGTGGAATGAATAGTAAATCCCCTGCCAGCGGGAGGAAACACATGCTTGTCAGCCTGTGTGACAGCAGAGCTATGAGTAGGCCTACCATCTTGATGGCATTGCTCTAATACAATGTCTCATTATCAACATTATAGGAATTATAACTGAAAAAGGCACGTTACATATGCTTCACTCAATCTCACCATGTGCATGTTGTTCTGTACTGTGCCATTGTCTGCTCATTAGAAGATTCCCCCTCCTATTTTGATGGAAATGAAAGTGTAGTGCTAGCACAGTGCTTTATTGTTTGTGCAGCGTCTATAGTGATTTAAGACAGGGTTATTTTTAGCTCTTAGGCTCCTCATCCTGAGAGAGAGTGCTATGACCTAGATTTGGGAAGTTTTCTCTTTTTTTATCTCTCACTTCTCTCCCTCTCTATATATGTCTGTCTATTTGTATTGATGGCCCTGTGTTGGGCCTTGTGATAAATTCACTAGTATTGATGCATGTTGCAGCACTGTTAAGCATGCCCTCATTTATGTACTTCTCATATTACTGAAAAATGACGTTCATTTCATTTAATGATAGCGATTGATTGATTTATTGATTGAAGATTCATGATGATGAATATTATATTTATTTCATCATTCAACATTGCAACAGCTATTAGCTAAGCTAGTTTCTTGCTGCATGCAAAACAAGCAGTGAGAAGCTAGCATAGCCGAGTTGCTTAACATGATGGTCCAATTGACTAAGTGTTGAATACCATGCCTACAGCACGTGCATCTGCAGTATAAAGCAGTGCATATTATTTAATGGAGGTGTTGGTGTTCTAATACATCCTGTTTTCTTTGGCTGCCTTATAGGTCTTAACAGAGCTCAAATCTGACAACCAGAGAATGAAGGATGAGAATGGGGCTTTGATTCGTGTCATCAGCAAACTGTCCAAGTGAAAGATGTGGAGAGCTGTCCCAACTCTATTATGGCAGCATACTGGCAGTATTGTCTACTATTTATTTAGTAGGAGTGATGTGGGAGGCACAGAAAGAGACCCTATTGAATCCCTAATAATCTCCAAAAATTAGAGTCAAAGCAATAAAAAATTCCCATGTGTGCAATAGAGCTGTTTTTTCCTTTCATATAAAATAGGAAGTGATTTTTGAAGTAAGTTAAAGGCCCACAAAGCAGAAAAAATACATAAAATGTTGTAGCTAAACATAACACATATTTGTTGTTGTTGTTACATTGCAAATTATAGAAAGACATCAACCAGAGAGCAGAGAATGATGACAGCAAAATTATTTATTTTCCGAACTACTGAAATGGTCATGGAGTCCAAAATGGACATCACGTAGTGGAACTTTCATTGCCACATCTAGTCTCCTTTGAATATTTTTATTTTTAAATATTTACATAGCTGTATTGAATTTTAGTACAGCGTAATGTGCTCATGTGCGAGAATGTCAACTATTTTACTATTGAATTTTAAATTTTATTTATGCATTTCTTGCTTTTAATCTTTATACTTTGTTTTTTTTTGTGATGACTGAAATCCAAGAAGGGGTATAAAAATAATGTAATCGTTTGGTCACATCCAGTAAAACAAATATATAGGGGGCAGGATAGTCTAGTGTTGGACTCCCAGCCGGAAGGTCGTGGGTTCAAGCCCCAGAGTTGGCCTACCTTTAAGCATCCTTGAGCAAGATACCTAACCCCATGTAATAGCACCATGTAATTGTAAGTCGCTTTGGATAAAAAGCGTCTGCTAAATGACTTAATGACTGTAATATAAAAATATGCAGTCTAAAATATTGAAACATGTTTCAATGGATTTAAGAGAAGAATGTATGCAACACGTTTTACTCACATTGCCCAATAAAGTGTAAATAATTGACTTTAAAAAGTGACTTTAGTATGCATATACTGTACACAGCAGAGAGAACTAACAAGTCAGTCCACATTAAAAACACACACACAGATCATGGTAAAAGGCCTTTATTTCCTATTTGTTTATTACAGAACTGGTAACACATACAGTATGATACATTTGTATTAAGTTATTTGGTTCCCTTGATAACTTTATAAGGATCCCCAATTTTTGTCCACAGAAGGGTGGGGAGGAGTTTGTGAGCAACGTTTTTGTGTCCAGTCAAGGGCTAAAGCATGCGATCCACAGTAGGCACAAGTACTGACATGAACACACGCACCACGACACGAGACACGAAGAAACACAGCTAGAGGACACAACCTCATTGTCCTCTGATGCTTAAAAAGAGGATGAAGAGAGCAGGGGGGGGGGAATAGAGTCTAGAATGCAGTTGCACGGAGGACGGGCGGCGGCGAGGAAAGTTTTGGTACAGTCCTGCATGGTTGGCAGTATACAGTATGACCATGTGGGAGACATGGAGGGCAGTATTCTTTACGCTCAGAAGCGGCAGGCGCTCACTGGCGCACCTGCTTCCAGTTAATTCAACACACTGTCCATGATATTGATGGTAGCCTACGTAACAGATTGCGCACGCGACGACAAAGACGGACACAAAGTGAATAAAGTCAAATTACACTATCAATCTATATGCAGTCCTACATTCTACAGACGTATACAATAGGTTACAAACACTCGCCCCCCAACCAAATGTATGATTGCACATATGCGCAGAAATAACAGTCGAGACAAGACAATGTCTCCTGGAACCTACTGAGAGGCCTTCAACACATTTAGACATGATGGTAAGTGGTGTAAGTGGAGTTTTGGATGGTTTCCCTTTTTAAATCCCGTCATAAAATCAAAACAAAACAAAACACACAATTAGCAAAATTTCGCCATGTGAATTTGTACCATCTCTGCACAGTTGAAATACCCTACAGTTTCAAATGCAGATGTGCATAAGATACATCTATATAGCTATAAAAAAAGTAATCCTAATACAGCATAAATATAAATCTCCCCCCCCACTTTTTTTTAATAACTAGGATTATTTATTTATTATACCACATTGATGTACATTTAGGAATGAGTTATGTGTCCCATGCATGCAGACCTGTACGGTACTGGTACTATACTGCAGATAATATAATGTTCAAGTGCTCTGTTGTTGCACCATGTCTGCTAAAGGGCCTAGGCTTGATTCATTTAGCACTGACAAGCATACACAGTTCGCAGTCTCTGTCCCCCTTAGAACCTTGCTGGCCAGTGGTCATATGTATCATTTATTGACCTGGGCAGTGAAGAAGCATAAAAAAAAATAAATAATAAAGTTCATGTGCTGTGAATTTGCTCGCAACCACGTTTGTCTTGTCCCTGTTTGCCTCTGCATAAAGTGTTATTTTGGTTTTGAAAATTCAAACAGAACGCTAAGACTTCAGGCAATCATAATTATAGACTGGGAACTGGCAGTATTTTGAAACACACACTGAAGTGGAATACTTTGGAATACCAGTGCATCACTTGGTCACAGTCAATAGGATTAATGGGGACACTGAAGAAAAGACTGTCAGTAAGTTAATTGCTGTATTGCATCATACAGGTTCACCGAGGCGTCAACACGGGTTTTACTTAAATTATGTTGCCTAGAGTGCCCTGCCAGTGTAAAGTTTTCTTCAAAGCAGTGGCACTGATTGAGGTTAACGTAATTCAATTTCATATGCACAACGTAATGTTAAACTTTAATTGTTATTCTTGCGACATCTTTGCGGAAATCTAAATGATACTGTATGTATAGTTCTATAGGTGGGATTCAGGCTTAAAACATGTGTAGCTAACTCGTCTGAACCTCTATAATATTGTCATAATTCTAATAAACAACATTGTTTGGGTGTTTTACTAAAATTTTAGGATCCAACAAAAACTCTTCTCTTCCATCATCTAGAACCTACGGTACATCATCAAGTACATCAAGAACCAACAAGACATCTGTTGATATTATTCATTCAGTATGTATTTGCTAGTACATTCTACTGCTATAGAGGTTCAGACACGCTTTAAGAGCGACCCAGTTTGATTCATAAATTGCACTCAACCCTGGATTAGAACAAACCCTTGTATAATTTTCAGTAATATTTTCCGAGAACGTGTTGTAATATGTTATATCTATGATTCATACTATCAAAACAAGGCATATGCAATACTAATCACAACAATGCAACATCCTCTACCTATGAAACAAGGACATCAACAGGTTTGAAAGTAGAAAAAGACACATTCACTCTACTAAACGGACAACTGCTCTCATTGCTCACATATACAGTAGAATGTGTTTTGTCCTGGCGAACAAAAGACCTCTGAACGGAATGTTAAAAGAGAAACACTGGCCTAGGAAATGAAGACGTGTTTTTTTTTTCATTTGCTTTTGTTTTCATATATCAACTCTAGCTACTAAGCTGAGCTCTAAAGAGTTAGTGCTTGAGTTTATGGCTTTAGTTTTATCTTATTTGTATACACATACACATATTGTATCAATAAACATATTAAAAGAGACACAGCCATAGAGATAATTTAAAGTAAAAAATTCAAAGTAAAAAAAGGCATTTCCTTTTTCTGCAGCTGAGTGAGAAATACAAATCTCTTCTCCAGCTATGGCAAAGCAGTGTATACTGTAGTAAGGTAGGTCTGATAGTTATTATACTGTATTCCCATTTCAGTATTGGCACAAATGACCATTCCGCCAATGTTCCAATGCACCTCGACAGTTACAGTTACAACTCCATACCAATGCTCCTAGCATACAGTACAGACTTGGAGAAACCCCACCCTTAAAAACATACGTGAATTCATTTAAAACACAGTAACAACAAAATCTTTGAAATAGCAAAAGGCGGGTATTTATAAATAAGACAAACCGATAAGCAATAAAATAAAATGTACAGCAAATATATTTTCCCAAATGAAAAAACTGGGACCGCGGGAGTTTAGATAGCAAGCATGCGGCTACATTTTCATCCTACGTGAACTCACACAGTACTTGACAACACACTTGCTTAAGAATTTCAGGCGTGGAAAGGTCCTTATTAATATTAGTACTCCTATATAGTATGACATTCTCTTCAATGACCCTTGTGGAAAATAAATACACATTTGTTTCGTTTAGAAAATATACAGTGCATCTTTTTTCCTTCTATGTGTTAATAAAATGACAAATGACACCCATTTACGTACACAAGATATTTTTGCTTTGTCTCTAAAACATGCTCTTATGTACAGTATTTTGTATAAACATGCAGTATCAACATGTATGAACTATGTATATAGGCAAAACTACACAACAGTGGGTCGTTTGATTGCTTGCATGTTGTCCTTTTTTTAGTGTTGCTTTATCAACAGAAAAAAATAATAGAATTTATGCAATAAACAAAACTTTAAGCACAGACTTTTGTTGAACATAAAACTAGCTAAAGATGGAATTTTCAACAAGAAAAAACAGAAATAGCCAACATTCATTAAATTCCAAATGTTTGACTGTGATTACACTGAGCTATAGAGGACACGTTGATCACAGCCATTGCCTTTTGTCTGATCAAATAATTACTGTACCTTGCATGAGCTGAATAACCAATTATTCATAAAACCAATACCTTTTTAATAGCAGTATTTTCTTGAAGCATTTGCTCACAAGAACAAAAGATATTTTGGCAATGGCCACAGTGCATTCACCAAATCATCTCCAACAGAATATTAGGTGTGAATATTTGGACGGAAAGAAATGGAGAGCAGTAATAGATGCATCTCCTTTCCAGTCAGATTGACAGTACTTGTTTGGGTTGCCACGTGAGCCAAAAACAATTAAATATCACATTTCATCACAAAAACTACATAGACCAAAGAACAGTGTCAATTACCATAGAACAGCGTGATACCAGTAGTGCAATTAGATTCAGTTTGGTAATCTGTATAAAATACACATGGATCAGTGCCTTCCTCTACACCATATCTTCGCAATCAAGTGTGAAACATAATATCCAGCCAATCAAATTGATACACAAAAAGGTTGAGGATAAGTAAATTGAAAAGATTTTTACGTCATGCTCACATTTTCTCTCTTTTTTTGTTTGTGTATTTTTTTTAACCAGCAATTATTCCTAACATAATTAATTAAAGCTGTGATTTTTGAAAGTAGTTTAACATAACATTTGAATATAAAGTGCTTGAGGAATAAAAGCGTGTTTGGAGTCAAATAAGATTTAAAGTAATAAATAAAAAAAATAAAAAATAATAGAATCGAAGAGAACAACACCGCTAATTGGAAGGCGTCCCTGGTAGTTGAAAATTGCTTATTTTGTTACTTGGAAGGCTTGTCTCCTTTGATGACTGTAAGACGGTTACAGGGATTCCTTTGAAGTAATACCCTTGTTTTGAGTCCATGACTAATGGCAGTAGCACTGTACAAGTGAAAATACATAATCAGAGGCATTTGAAGGGGAGGTGGCAGATTGCAGGCAGTACACGACACCTTATAAATATGTCATTCGTGGTTGGAACCAGTCTCTACAGAACCCACTGCGGTATTACTTTGCAGTCTGTTAAGAGCCTGGGCTGTGATGACAAGACACAGCCTTTCACACTGTCAATTTTACAATCCCTCCGATTCTCACCGACAAACCCATCATCTTGACACGGGACGACTTCCCGTTGGTCAATTCCTTCCAGTAAAACATCTTGTGGATAAACTAATGCTAGTCATGACCCTTGGTCATGGGAAACGAGTGGTCGGGATTTCTAGCATTTCTTAATCTTAGCTGAATTGTAACGACCCGTTTAGTAAAAAAGGCATGGAGATCCGGTTATTTCTCAGGTTTCCTGAGAATATGCGATGTAGTAACGAATCAAAACGGCAGTGTGTTTGTGCCTAAACTTACTAGTTACCCAACTCTAGGAATGTACTTCAAAGTAACAGAATCATCTAGGATGACAGTTGGCAGGTGTGAAACACGGTGCAACTATAACACCTACGGAATGGACCTGCTTGTGTTTTCTCTCTATCTTATGGCAGTATAAAGCATTTAAGTATTAAGCATTACTCTAAGCAAACTGTGTCACTAAAGGGAAGGGGGCGAGAAGTACAGTAAGAGTGAATTTATGTCCTCTCTTTCGCATGGCGCTCATTAAGCGCTCCTGTTCCTCAACATCGCGTCTGTAATCTCAACATTGTAACCAACACCCCAATACAAAAATATATCTAAAGGAAATCAACATCTGTCTGTCCTTTAACATGTCATGACGCTGATGGCATATAACAAGAGGCATATTCAAACATTGTGTCAAATGTTATCTATGTATCTTTTGAATGGGAGGGAAGCAGGAAGGAGGGGGAAGGAGGGGGTGTGGGTTGTTTTGGAAATACAGGGTGATAGGACAGGGTCCGGGTATATAGAGGGTCAATGAGTGGAGGGGTTTCAGTGGGCGGATGTGTGCTAGAGGATGGTTACTTCTTGGCATTCAGTGCTGCGAGCGACGCGTCCACCTCCTCCTCCGGCTGCAGCGGATGCCACTGGGCGATGGGCCGGCGCGGGTTGGCCAGCATGTCGGACCAGTGCTTCAGCCCGGCCCCCGTGGACTTGCTGCCCACCCAGATTTTGCCGATGGCGTCGTTCTTTCCAATCTTGTCGTAATCCAGCACCGTGATGACAGCTTGGATTTTCTAGGAGAGCGAGAGCTTGGTTAGCAATTTGGCTGCTAGCAGCTATTTATGCTATAGGCTCCATCGCAAACCTAATGCAGTCTGGTATCGGTCGCTATTCAAATGTTTGGCCACTGGCATATTTGGCCAGATTTCAAAGAAGTTCTCTTGATTGGCTAGTTGGCTACTGACTGGGACTTTGTGACTCCAAGTCTTTTAGTTAGGGTATTGATATTGTCATTCAATGACCAAATGTGTCACCCAGAACCAGCATCATGAATAAATCCTAAATTAGTTAATAATAATTAGCATCACTAATTAGTTAGTAATTAGTGATGTAACGGCCGAATGTTTGAATGGCGAGTGTTTCCACAGTGTGCTGCAGGCAAGCTAGCACAGCTAGCTGCTAGCGGCTGAACTGCTAACCATAGTACCAAGGCCAATCCTGCGTGTCTTTACCTGCATTTGTTCGAGAGGAATCTCAAAGCTGAAGGACTCGTTGTAGTAAGGGTTCAATGTGTTCTTCTTGACTGTCGTCTTCTTCTTCTTCAACCTCTTGCCATTCTGAAGCAGGTTGATTTTCACATAAGGATCTACATAGAGAGTGAAGGCAAACTCATTATATCTACTTTCAAACAGAATAAAATACAGCACATTATCTGTCCTCGTTTTAGTGTCGGTCTAGTTGTAGTGCTTTATGGCACCGATAGGGGGCACCACTGCTACAGCTGGTCCTTGAGGCGGCTGCATGGTGAGTACTGCAGCTTCAGCACGTGAGCAGAGCAGGGCAGGCCAAATGGCTGTGCTCAGAGGCACACTGCTTTATATAATACAGCCAGCACAGACACTCAGCATGCATCGTCTTTTCACATGTGGGGCAAGTGCAATAGTCACCAAGTTAATAAATAACAGCATAAATAACATGCATGAAAAACTGCACACAGGCAATTTTCCTCTGTTAAGAACCCAGATTTTGTAGGCACAGGTAGCACAAGGGCAGTAAGGGGAAAGTCGATCTCATGTCTGATGCGTGTGTGTGTGTGCTGGTGTGTATATACCTGACAGTCCACCCACATCCATTTTCTTCAGGTTCTTAGCCTCCAGAATACAGATGGTGAGTTTGCCAGCAGTAGGCACATAACGCAGAGAGATGCAAATGTCACCCAGCTTCTCCGGCTGTGAGTGGGATGGCGGAGGAGAGCAAGTTAAAACAGAGCGTGTCCCTTTTCCTTAAGTATATGTAATACAGGAGGAGCTGCATTATTACTAGCAATTTTAAATATAATTTGAATAAATCTACATAATATCCTAAAAGTAGGATTCAAGAAATGTTAGTTATGTTATTTTCCCTAACACTCAATGAAATGAAATCAAATTACATTATACAACCATTTGATTTTTCTGGTTCTGGTGCAAAATAACATTGACGTAGATACACATTACATGATGCAACCCTGAGAAAAACGTGCGGTTGCTTAAAGAGTGCTAGCAACATTACACAAAAGAAAGAGGTTTCGGAAATTACTCTTCCTTCTGTGTTTTGCTAAAAAATAATAAATAATCTTGCAATCACCTTGATTGCAAAATAAGAGAACCTGAATTTTTAACATCCATTACATTAGTAGTGGGCCCTATGGGTAATGGTAATTATAGTGTTTTAAATAACTGATTTTAAATGAATTGCTTCTCAAAAGAAGCATTTCAAATCTGGCCATATCACCTTCTAAAAGGAATCCAACACGCAATGAGATGATGTACTGTTTGAGTCCTACCTCTTCTTGGTCTGCACTGTCTAGGTCTCTCCACTCCTCGATTGGCTTGGCAAGATCGAGGGTGTTCATTGGAAATTTGATCTCGCCGATGACATCGTGCTTCGAGAAGCGGTCAAAGTCATAAACCGACATCACCAGGGTCTTCCCGCCCATCTCCTGGAAGGGAATCTGGAAATCATAATAAATAAATAAATTGTCTGTTGGACATTAGGGACACACTATTGTATGGATTCTAAACAGAACACACTCCCATCCATTTTCATCCATTAGCAGTGTGCAGGTTCTTTTAACTTGATTCACCCGCATTCTCCTTTTCATAGTGACATCTTGTTTCAGCAATCAGTGTTTTTATTGTGTAGGTCTGATTATGAATGCTTTGCAACAGGAGAGGTGGGGAAATTATGCATTTTTTAATATACGGCTTACAGTAGGCTTGACCCCATTTCTGCCTTTATAAGACCTGCTGTTTCTGCACGTCTGCTCTGCCATTGGCAAGGTACGACTGTTTGATTCCTTTCTTACTGAGTCCTTGCTGTTTCAAGCAGGCAGGCAGAACAGTGGTGGCTTCCTTTAACCAGATTCCCAACCCCCTTCCCTTTGGTAAAAAATAGGATTTCAGCAACTGCTATAGGGATACACAAGCAATGTTGCTTCACACTGGTACTATAGGAAAACAAACAATTAGTGCCCATGGTTTAGTAGGTTATATACTGTCATCTAGGTGACAGTATTACAAAATTTCTCATTGGACTGTGACAGAAAATTATACTGTGTTTTAAAAAAGGTGACAGCAAAAGGAAAATAAGTAGTGTCAACATCTAATGTAATCTATTTCTATTTCTAATTAGGGGCCATTGCAATCATTAAATTAAGCTTGCGACAATCTTGTGGGGATGTTTAATATGATGAATTAATTCATTAATTTTGAAATGCAAGGTTCAGTGTATATTTTTAAATGGGAATTTTAAAATTACAGCCAGTAGTGCGCCTCAATTTGTCTAAGTAATACAAGCCTGTTCTGACCTTTTGTGAAAGCCTTGCAGGACTGCTGATGGCATTTAGTGAAGAATGCAGCATTCAGACAAAGATCAGAGCACTATCCATTATAATGTACGACCTCAGAGATCGGTTCAACATTGTAGGAGGACAATAAAGAGAAAGCATAGCAAATGTAATGTGTACAGTTCTGGGCTGCTTTTAGTGAAAGCAGCACATTTACCTTAAAGGTAAAAGTCTCATTGAAGACAGGGTTGAGAGTCTTCTTGTGAACTTTGGTGTCAAACTTCTTCTTCTTGTCAGGCAGGACGAAGACCTTGACGTAGGGGTCGGACGTACCACCGCTGTCCATGGACAGCAGGTCCGCTGCTTGCAGGATACCCACGGTGAGCTGGAGGATGTGACGGCAGTTAGGCAGTTAGTCTGCTTTATTATTAGAGCGTTATTATCTTTATACAGCAACTCTTTCTGAGTGTGTAATCATACTACTTGTTGGTTCTTTATATGTTAGCATAATACGAGCAAGGAGCAAGCTAGTTACATTATGAAAAGAATGCTTGTAGAGGCATCTAGCCAAATCAAAAGTTCACCTCTACAGTGGGGAAATAGTCCAACAAGCAGTCGGGAATAATCGCGGAGGGAGACTTTAGTGTTATTATTTTATGCTTTTTATTTATTCCTTGTCGTGCAGCCCTTTCCAATTTCTGACTTGCTTGTCCAAAACTTGACCACTTCCGGTTTCTTCAATATCAATATCAAATCATAATACATATGAACATACATTGTTGTAACGCAGGTCAAATAAATATGATACAAACTTAATAGTGTAAACATGAAAAATAAAAGATGCAAATACACAAATTAACATAATATTCAACTCCTCATAAATATAACTTTTGGCTACACCGATACTCCGATGACATACAGAGGGAAAAAATAAACAGAGAGAAGCAATTTGCGTGTCACTTGTACTGAGTCTTGAACGTCAGTGGGGTATTATTTAAGAAGGTAAGAGCAGGATAAGTCCTCGGCAACAAAAAAACCCGGCAGTCAATGCATAAACCGCGCCGCAAATAATACCAATACAAACCCAACAACGTTTGAGTACAGGCGCACCTTGTTCTCCTGGAAGTCGTAGTCGATGGAGTACTGCAGCTTTCCCAGTTTCTCCTTCTCCTTCACCTCTTCCTCTTTCTCGTCACCGGTCATCCCAGTCTCCGCGTCATCTTCGTCGTCATCATCATCCTGTTGTTTCTGTAATGATAGAGAGGGGGCGGAAAGCAGAACTGCAGGTAAGAGCAGGGTTCTGGGTTGTGGGTACGCTGAACCCAGACACCATCAGCAGTCGGGTTAGTAGAGCTACCTCCCTAGCACCTGGCCCCCGGTGTTACTAGTGCAATCCCTTCATCGATGACCACTGTTGCAACCTGACTTGATTTCACTTTATCTTGGGTGACACCATTTGCTGTTTCCCATGAGCACTGTGTAAATAAATCACTGACAAGGAAGGTCCCTTTTAGTTCAGCATGTGCCATAAGTGCCGTATCAACAAAGTCCATTTATTTAGTGCAATGACAAATAAATAAAGGAGAAGGAAAAAATATTATAATGAAAAGTTCACATAGAAGGTTTCTAAGCAAAGTTACACAAGAAGAAGCACTGAGCCATCCCCTTGAGCGCTTCTTCTTATTTCAAGACATTTGCTTCAAATGGAAATTATCTTCAAAGAGGTACCTTGTTTCAAGATTGTGTTTTTTGTTTGGTGATGCGTGCTGATGAGTATCTTGGGAAATAGTGGAGTAACTCTAGTTGATTAAATATCCTGAAGGAGAAGAAATATCTCTGACTGGTTACAAGACAATGTAAAATTACCTGGCTGAGGGGACAGACTAAATGAAATTCCTGGAAATGTAATTAAAAGTGACTGGGTTTCTAGTCAGGCCTCTGGCTCTATAGTACAACTTGCTAATATTAATAATGTCAGTATCCTGGGATATTGCTGTGCTCAGGCAACTGATAATGCAAGCTTTTTAACAAATATATTTACCCCATAAGGACATTGTTAGCGTTTGCTCAGTTGTTTTCTGACAGCAGATAAGATCTCAAATGCTCAATAATCTGTTAAAATCTAGAGCTATTAATAGGATGGCACTACAATACATGCACCCTGGTGTAATGACTAACTCCCTAAATCACTGGAATGCTTTAGTTTTAGTGCATTTACAACCCTGATTTCGATCTGAATGAATCAGATTACTGAAACAACATGTGAGGTTGTTAGGATTTGATAGCTAAAGCAACGGCAAAGCAATGAGTCCCAAAGTAAATCTCTGTCTCTTTTAAGACAGTCATGGCTAATGAAGGGAGACCAATGTGTCTAGATGGGCATAGCAATGTAAACTTTAAAGCAACATAATATCAGCTGGATAATAGCTGAATATGGCCTACTTCCCTATGGCTGTCTTCTTGAAATAACATTGATGTCTTCGTAAGATTGGAGCGGCCAGCTACTCACTGCTGAGCTGGAAAAGGAATAGGGCACACACACACAAACATAATACACACAATCATACACACACACACATGCCCTCACATACACCTGCATACACACTCAGTTGATTACATGCAGGCACTCATGCATGCAGAAAAAAACATTCACGCACTTTTTAACACATTAACACACACACACAACGCAGAATATCCTTTTTTGTGGCATTCCTATGCTTGTGGTAAATGCTTTTCATTCACACATGCCAGGCCACACAATGCAGAAACCACTTCCTCCTGATAGCAACATGTGAAGGAATTACCTTAGCTTGGGAAAATAGATGTCATAGAATGTTTCTAGAACCTTGCTGATAAAACTGACTTTTATCAGTTTTGAAAAAAAAACTCTAATGAAAGGTTGACTCTAAATGAAATGTCCATCTCCATGGAAGGTCATGCTTTATTGGAGAAAAATCAAACTTTCAGTTGAGTGCAAAGATATAAATAAAATGGTATTTCTGAATTTATGCCCTTAGGTCAACACCACTGGTGGATTATTCAAAGTTACTTTACAAAATCAATGCAACCAAAGATCTGATTCATTATCTGCTGTTTTATTGACTAAAATCAGGTCTCAGGACTAAACTGCAGGGAATAACATCTGGGGCGAAGATTCTGGGATACCATTTCTCTTTAGTGTCACCCGAATGGTTTAGAGAGAGAGAGGGGAGGTCATTGGCTACCACCTAACATGTCAGCAGCATGGGTCATCCAGGAAAGTTACTCTCAAGTCAAGTTGTGGCCATTCAATGGTAACTACTGCAAGGGGCGGGTGTTGGTCTTTGTCAAAAGATACAAACAGCTTTATCTGTCATGGATCTCTGAGCATGTTTTCACGAGCAGAGCGTTGGATTAAGTGCAGCCATTAATCAAATATATCGAGAGTATATGCGATTTATCATTTGAGATGTTCGTGCTATGGTGGAAAACACGCTCAAAGATCTCAGTTAGGTAAAGGTTCACCTGTAATTTGACAAATCCCCAACCCAGCCCTTTGCACATGCATGTTAGTGATCTCTAGTGGGTTGCTCAGTGCACTTGTCATTCAAAGGCTCATTGATGAGTTTCACGGTCATCGGCACATTAACAGGTCTTTGCTTTGTTCATGGGCCAAAAAAATGGCGACCTCCGGACACTCAAAACATTGGCAGTCGGTGCGGCATATCAGTTCAGTGGCCTTGCGAAGCAGCTTAATCGCTCCCATAGATCCTCAAGCACCCCACAGCACCTAAGCTTGCAAGACTAAGGAAGCCATAGCACTCATTGTCATCATCGCAATCCATCCATCCCCTTCAAGCCCAGCCCAGCCCCCCACACCCTTTTTCCCCTCTGCCCATGTCTGCGCTTACTCAGAGCGGCCAGAGGGGGGCGCCGCGTGCTATCAGACCTACCGTAGGCAGGGAAGTCCACCACAGTCAAGATACACGGAGCACACATAAGACACAAAGCGGGAAAGGAGGAGAGCAGAGAGAAAGGCAGAGATTGAACTCACAGCAGACACTAAGTAAGGGTAATCACAGCAAATGCAGTCAGCTACACTGTATGTGGGCAGGGAAAAATGACAGAAAACCCTCATGATTAGCACAAAGAATTGCTCTTATCATTATCGAATAGTGAAATGTTGATGTATTTTATAATTTTTAAAATGATTCCTTGTAACTTATTGTTACACAAGAGTAACAATAAGTTACTAGTGTTGAATAACCCAGAGCTATGTCATTTTCCACTCCCAAAGCACAACAAAGACAGCAACACTGACATATAATCAAATACATAACAAATACATCAAAAAACTTAAAAAAAGGAATAAAAGCGGGGAAGGGATTTTTACATAATGTGTGTATGTGCAAGTGTGTGTGATGGATATGAGCTGGCAAACTAGTTTGTAAAAAAAACAAGGTTTCAACAGAGGTTCTTTAAAGTATTAAGTATTTTATACACCAACCCAAAAAAGGCTCTAAAAATGGTATGTGTTTTGAATGAATGACCTGGTTAGCATTAACATATCCAGCCTTCAAGCACATGAGCATGTCTTAAGCTCTGGACCAAAAACAATGTAAGTAAGCCTGAGTGTTCCATTACCAATTTACCCCCCCCCCCCCGATGGCACGTACCTCTCCGCCTTTCATGTTCTTCATCCCCATTTCCCCCTTCCCCTTCTTCCCCTTCTTGTTCTTCTTCTTCTTGCAGCAGCACTTCTTGACGATGCAGAAGCAGCAGGTGAGGATCAGCATAGCAGCGACCACCGCGATGGCAATGATGGCCCACGACGGCACTGGGGAAGTGAACGCAGGCAAATAAAAGTAGACGGGCATGCAGTGTACGCAAATGCATTCACAAGAACGTGGGAACCAAGAAGCTTCTGAGCTCAAGAACTTCCTCACAGCAGTGACAATGTGATATCATGATGCATTTTAACCTGACTTTCAACTTTGTGTGTGTATACGACAATGAATACAGTGGGAAACATAGATAATTGTAGTTAAGTTGTTTATGTACAACTAATTATGGTAAGCACATGAGTCTTTTTTGTTCTGGCCATTTAAACACTTGAGGTGGGATTTAAGAAAGTCACAAAAACGTCCTAGTTCCCTGTTGTCCTGAACGCAAGGAGACAAATAGTTTGACCTTTGACCAACCAATTAACGGCCCTGCCTAATGACATGGTTTGGTCTAAATATATATAGATTTCTCTGCGATTTGGAAGAAGAGCCTGCGATCGATACAGAATAAAGACATTATGTGTCTGTCAGTGCCTGGGGGGGACGGGGGCAAATCAAATTTTAAAATCAGCATCTAGAGTCACGTCGATAGAAGGTGGTCGGTGTGGAAAGGTTCGGGTGTGGTTCGGTCCCTGAGACGGCCCAAGGGCACACACTCACGTGGGATTTTGTCGATTTCATTGAGGAACTTGTTTTTGATCTCGTCGAAGGCATCGTTCTTGTTGACGGCCTCGGTGGAGTTGTCAGCCGGGGCGGAGGCAGCAGGGGGCGATGTTAGCGCACTGGCCCCTGTCGGCTCGGCAGCTACCATGGCCTCTGGTTTCTTTTTCAACAAGTTCCACTTCCCCATTTAGGCTGTACAAACAGTCCCTGGAAACAAAATAAAATAGGATTCACCAGGTTAGCAGGCGCCAAGCCCCAGATTGAAGAGGCAGACTACTGTCTGTATAAGTAAAAAAGTGAAACATAAACAACTTTCTTCGACATTGGTTTATGTATTTCTATACTGATATCACTATGAAGTCTAGACAGTCACTTGTTCACCAATTGGTATCCCTTGGTGTGAAAGGGTAACATATTTTAATTTCAAACACATTAAACATACTATAAATAATAGTAATACTTTATAATACTATAAAACTATAATTTACTGTATAGGCTATAATAGTACTGTATAGGTTATAATTTACTGTAAAGGCTAATTTAAAGTTGTTGGCTAGTAAAGTTGTTAACATTCTATATGAGCATAGTGGCCATTTATAACCATCTATCACAACTTTATATGCTTCTATAGAGTCCTGTAGCCAAGCCAGAGGAGCCTGACCTCACAGTAAAAAATAATCGCTAAAAAAACCTACTGTCACTGTGATGTTTTCCACAGAGCAAACAATTGTTCAATAAGAGCACTTATCAGTTTCAGAAATCAAACTGTGACAACAGCAGCTGAGAGCAGCCTGTTGTCCAACTGACGAGTGATTAAGCCCGAGCTGGATTCACAAAGCAGAGAATGTGAACCACAACAAGAGGAGACTCATCTAGTTGATTTCATTAAAGGCATGGAGCTACGGGTGAACGAAAAAAGGGATGAATTTCCTATTTGGCGAGTGGCAATTCTCCACATTAGTGCCTAAGACCTGAAGTCTCTATTTTTTGCCACATATATATTATTCAAATTGACAGAGAAGGCTGGAAGGATAAGCCTATATTATGCAAAGGCTAAGACTAGTTATAAATACATTCCACTCATAACATAGTGCAGATATGTAGGATTATTGCGCAAAAAGGTAGTATCTTCTGATATTACACTGTGATCTGCGCCATCTGACAACATAACATTGGATTTTTTCCTTTTAGCGTTACGGTGTATCATCTGCACTACCAGCGGCATATCAACACCAGCACATTGTCAATGTTTTCTCTATCTGACCATCAGAGGAGGCCGAGCTTTAACCAGTGCTCTCCGAGTTGACAGTAAGAAATAAACAGGGGAAGCAGGGACTCTCTTTCTCTCTTTTGTTTTATGATAGCTATTAGTCTCGCTTCATAGACAGCTCTTTTCACTTATTCCTGGTAAATTAATTGTGTGAGCTGTTTTCCCTCTAAAGAACGCAGCTGTAAACCTTTTGAAAATACCTATTAGATTCACAGGGACTTTCAAAGCATGCACAAAATAAGTGTATAATGTGCTATTTGCACCAACACAATTCTCCCTTTCAATACTACCATCTCTAACACTACATTCCTGTAAACTACAATGGCAGTAATCACTTTCAGTGTTTGGAGCGGCACCTTCTCCCAGCATGTCTTAGGAAGTGCGGAAGTCATCGGGGTAAGTTCAAACAAAACCAGTCTCCGCTACACAGCCCTGAGTGGCCTGGGTAGCGCCACGAATGCCTTTCTGTTCACCAAACACAAAGCGCAGAGCTGGACGGGGATCAAAGACTTTTATCCCTGGGACACAACAATCTCGGTATAGCCACCACTACTAATAGGGTAGCAGCACTGAAATCTCCCATGGCAAAGAAAGGTTAGACGTGTCAAATGCATACAGAGATGAATCCATTCGGCTGAAGTGGGACCAGTGCTCTATTTGTATTATTGAACACACACACTAGTGGAAGTCTCAAGTGAAAACTAATGGAAACCAGAAAGGCTACAGCAAATTTAGAAACATGTTTACCGAAATAAAAGTGTGTGCTCTTTCAGTTTAAAGAAATTCCAAGACAAATTAAAACAAACCCAGTCTTCTTTGGAGTCGCCATGTAAGTGAGCATGGTCCGGGGACCCTCCTTTGCACTGCCCTGCCTCCCAGTGGCCAGATATTACACACTACACCTTTAAACAAGTACACTGTTTAGTTGGATGAACTGCCATCTACCATGATTATGTACTCTATGGAGGAAAGCCCCAGAAGGCCATTTTCAAATGCTCAATATGCCTTGAGGCTAAGGACAATTTAATTACCATGCTGTCAAACAAGAAACTGGACAAACTATGAATTCACTCAAATAGATTTCAGAGTAAATAAAGCTTTGCATAGAACAATAATTACACTATAATTATATAGGAGGCTATGGATGTGAGGATCCACTGACCACGTAATGTTGCAAGCTTCCTGCTAATGGTTATAGCAAGCCAGCTCTTTTCTCCAGCTTTAATAAATGACCTACGGCCTTCTTAGTACTCAGGTCCCTTTAGACAGAGGGTGAACTATAGTAGTGCAGCATCAGCAAGTAACCTATATGAGAATGAATTAAAACTTCAGACAGATTACCAAGTCTTTTGTTTTCCCTCTCCACAGAGATGTCTGCCAGTACCTCAGTCTATAGCTTATGTATTTATATTTATTTCCAATGTCCGTTAATGTATTTTTGTGTTTTTTTAACAGATTTATGATTCATGCTAAATATGTGTTCAAAACTCAGTGAAGACCTTAGCAGCCTTTCACAAAATGGCTATTTTATGTAAACCGAAAATTGCTCCTGGGAGCATGTGGTTGAAGCTCGGGGACAATTGTGCGGATCAGTGGGGCGGCAAATTAAGTATTGGAAATTGGGCACTGTAAAAAGGTTGTTGTATTCAAACACTGGGCGCACTAGCCTATAGCGATGGCTGCTAGCTGGCCATAAGTTTAAGGTCTTGGACAACCAAATATCAACCAGGGTCCTGAGAGCTATATAAAATAAACATGACATGAATAGTAGATCTCTACCCCCACTGAGGTCTCTTGACATCTGTGTGTGTGTGTGTGTGTGTGTGTGTGTGTGTGTGTGTGTGTGTGTGTGTGTGTGTGTGCATGCGTGCGTGCATGTGGGTGGCTTGGCCTGCAGCTGAACTTGCTGACATCCTGTGCTTCATTCCCTTTGAAGCTCACTGCTATGATGCTACAGTAAGATTTGTAACATTTCATGGATTCTGTTATATATATATCCTTGTTTCATTTGATACAATTGTATATGTAGTCTTGTAAAAGCAGGTGGGCGTTCTTTCATGGGCATTATTTGTAAAGTGATAGATACATAATAAGACTGAGAAACTGTACCTGCGTATGCACTGATCTATTTCAGGTAGGAGTTATATTGCATGCGTTATTAAGGAAATAAATTGAAGTGTAATGGCTCATGACACTAAATGGATTCATGATAAATGAACAAGGGAGGATTGTAGGCAACCCAGCTTCCTACTACTAAGACACAACACGCCAGTGACCTTCCCTGAATGACTCTTACCCAGAATGACTCGCAGTGTAGAACGCCAGTAAGTGAGAACATTGATTTCAACTTGTTCAGAACAATAGATTGGACAGGTTTGAATATTATCATCTGAGCTTGATTTGGTTGACTGAGTGAGATTACCGAGTGTCCTTTTAAAGTAACTCTTACACATATGGGATCGTTTTGTAATAACGCACTTTTGAATCTTAATGGCTAGCCTGTGCCTCCATGTGTCTGCTCGGGAAACTGAGCTGAAATGGTGGTGTTGTTTCAATTAGAGATAATGTGTGGTTTAGTTCCTGAACTCTTAGTTTCCCCGGGTGTGGTAATTCTTTCCTGCTGGAATGGGCCGGGGGCTCACACAGTCATAATGGTCTCATTTTGGCCAGATTTAAATAGGATTACATTGGGGATGCTGTGACGGCTGCAGTGCTCGTTATTTACCAGCTAAGAATGAGATATTTTGTGGAACTTGATCTGAGCCGAATCTGAGCCTGCATTTACTACGCTATGTAAATGCTATAAGCAGTCGATGTACTGTGACGTAAGCCTTCGGGAGTAATCTTCTCACAAATGAAAGGTCAGCGAGATCCATCTTTCTTTGTTGTTTCTCCCCCCCCCTTAGTTTAGCCAGCATGGACAATAAGATTACTGCTGGGTGCACGACAAAGACAGGTTTTTTAGAAGGTAGCCTAGTGTAATCACTAAACAGACCCTGTTCTGCCATTTTACAGTTTGGAAGAGGGTGACAGGCAAAAGTGCTGGCAAATGCATTTCAGCACAACACATCGCCGCCGTGGCTGTCACATTCAGAAACCACTGCTCCCCCTCTGGTTCACTATGACCACCGGGGACATATGCACAGGATCTCAATCAGGACAATGTAATTTGCCATGATTAAATATTTAAACTGGATGATTAAACATGCAAATACTTTCACCAGTAATAATACATTCACCAGTTCAAAAGGCAGATTATTCTCACGGAGGAGTGCAAGTTAATGGCAGATTTCCTGTTCATTAGCAGAGCACAGATAAGACCAACCATTTTGATTGTGTCTGTTATCAAGGTCCCTTTCACATTTATTTGAAAAACATACTAAAGTATTGATTTATTTGAATACAGAGCCTGATATAATAACTTATTGTCACATCGACATCTGCATGTTTTTGCCGGCACATTAGTCTCCTGGCACCTATTCAACAGGGAGGCTGACATTTACACATTCTCAGCAGCTGATCTGCGGGTACTGATATGGCACTTCAAGGCCTTAGCAGCGCCCAGGACAGGACATTCCCTGATGATAAATTAGCTTAGGGAGAAAGTTGAGAACATACCCTCGTGCAAACATGCGCACATCAGACAAGTGAGGTTGAATGCACATTTCACACATCGTTCAGAGAAGACGGCGCAGGGAAAATGTATCATATATTGATGGCCAACAGACAAAAGCATCAGGCAATCCAGCCGGTGGACCTTGCTGGAGAGCTGAGGGCAACATCTAAGATAAGGATATCAAAAGAGCTGCTTTAGAAATCACCTCATTGAGGAGAACGAGTGAAAATCTCTCCCATCCATAAAATTCTGTTTACAATCTGTTTTAAATAACTTTCTGTGAGACCAACTGCTCTCCTCAAGATCTCCATAGAACATTTAAAATGTTACACATAATGTCTGCTGTATGATGAAACTAGCTGAAACGGTTTCGCACATTCCAAACAGCAGAGTGCGCACTACATTTGGCCCCTACCCTCCCTGCCAAATGCTCGCCTAACAGTGAATTGGCATGTTTATCTCCCAGTTCCCAAGATTAAAGAGTGCTGAAAGCGTCCCGTCAGTACAGGGGGAGGCCTACGACTCGCGGGCGGCGTCCTGTCATTTAACACTGCCATTCTCGGGCCAATTGTGGGCCAGCAACGCGCCATCGCGCGGGCACGTGGCCAGGCTTTGGACCGAGCTCAGCTCTCACCTGGAGTGGGGAGCCAAAAGCCGTGGAGAAATCACAGCTTGTGTTGTGCTAAAGTATCTGAGCCAAAGCCCCTGACTGGATTGTTAGGGCACAATGGCCACACCAGACACACTGTGGGAAAAGGGACAGAATATGCTCTGCATAGATACAGCCTGCCCTTTTTTTCTGTCTTTTTGTGCTTCCTGCTTTTAGTTACCCGCTGTCATCTTGGGGGATGAAACATTTGGGGGGGTGGGGGGGGGGGGGGGGGGCCGTGTGTCACTCTGTGCCATTTCTGTCGAGCAGGAGATAAAAATCAGTACAATGTCTGACTGT
>JAOEHI010000022.1:5096076-5116594 GCA_025447815.1 Percopsis transmontana
GAATTCTAAACTCTGTATGGTGGTATTTTTGTATTGTATTGTTATTTTCAGAAAGAAGAGATGACAATATAAACATTCAAATAAATCTTTTATTATTTTTCCACAAGATTTCAACATGGAGTACGGATGGCATTTGAGTTGTTCACCAATCCGAAACCAGTGCATACCAATTACTACAATGATCTCTCAGAAAGTGTAATTCTAACAAAATCAGCAGGGGGCAGTGTTTCTTTGAACCACAAAGAACGAATAGAATGAGAATGAAAAGAACAGATGAAGAATGACCTAACATATTGGAGTTGTAGTGGTATACCCATAGTGGTATACCCATATATAGAGTGGCACATCATAACATTAAATTTCAGTAAAGACCAATCAACAATATATTATAACTTTAAGTGCAACCTGTACCCTTGAGAATTGTGAGTTGTGACCATTCCGAGCACTCAGCAATATACAGGTCATATTTAAGGCTAATTTTATAGGACAATATGCTGTTTAGCCTGGGATCACTTTCAACAGATGCTTAATTTTCTTTACTTTACATACTGCCATCATTGTAGCATTCTGACAGAAATGAAACATCTGTTAAAATTCTAGTTCAATACTTTTTAATTTTAGTATATCTTATATCTTAAATTACATTCAGGCTCATCAGAGAGAAGCTGGTCTAAACTAAGCATTGTGATCACTGACCCATAACAGCATTTTAAACAATTGAAGGCAAAGAAAGGAGAGAATGTTTCTCATAGTTTAGTGTCAAAGCCCACACAGGTCTGCAGGGCCCATAGTGTTATCTTGATTGGCTAAAGGCCCCTCTTCTAGTGCTTTCCTCAGGGACCCTGCGGCTCTACAATTAATCCATGAAGCACCAGGAAAAACAGTCAGTAGCTACCTTTCCTATATGGCTCTACCATTTCAATAGGGATCAGAGAGAAATGATAAGGCACTTCAATCCATGAACATTAAACCAGTTGTCTAGGTGTTTAGACTACACTCACTACATTATTATAACTAGATTGCCTACTTATATTGTCAGTGGTGCTACAGGCACAACTGTAATGGTTGCATAGATTCACAAAATTGAGGTTGTGTTGTGACTGGGCTCTTAATACAGCTGTATTGCATGTATGGCAGATAGTATTAGAGGCATATTTAAGCAATGTCCTAAAATTAAAACCTTAAAATTAAAACAATCAATTTTACCATATTTTGTATGCATTTGAGAACCCAAATACAATTAGTAACAGGCTTAGTTTAAGAAAAAACGTCATTCCAGTGTTTTGACAATGTCATGCATTTCATATAAAATCCCATTGCAGTCTCCTTATATTCCTTGGCAACATAAATGTCCACATAACTGAAAAAGATCCTGCATATCTAAAATGGACAGTCATTCTATAACTGGTATAACAAAATAAATACATTTAGGAAGTGGATGAACAACTTAAAAAATATATTTTTCTCTCAATTATATAGCTCTCATTGATCAGTTTTACTGCATTTGCTGCTGAAATAGTAGCATTCCTTTAACTGTTAATAGTCTGAGCAAATGTGCTTTGCTCTGCTATCTTTGTTTAATCAAAAAGGTAACTTAGACATAAGAAAATAAAGATCTTAATACATAAAACATTTCTAAATCTGATTGCATTAATCACATAACATACTAATACAATCTAATCATTTTTAAATACAACAACAATTTATTTTCAGTATAGTGTGTGTCTACGTGTGTAAGTGTGCATGTGTTTTAGGGTTACTAGCAAAGATGATGATTTGCTAGTCTAGTTTTTTTTTCATTTAAATTCAATTCAATTTGATTAAACTTTTATTAATTCTAAGTTTTAGCATTATTTGGTTGTCCAGAATTTAGGCTTTGGTGATAGCCAAGTCAGTCTCTTGGCTGGTTATTCTTTGTACCGCATATATACCTATCAAGATACTGATGACATACTGTAGCTTAATGTGCTGCTTCACCCTCTGTAGCACTTATTGCTTTTATTCTGTTGCATCTAGTTTAAAGTAGACCTTTTACATTCATTCGAATATAATACAACGCTTAGTTAGTTTACAATAATTATTTTCTCACACCTAGTCTTAGTTGTGGTCAAAAACCATTGGTGTGTACATATGGGGAAGGGGAATGTGTGCATAAAATCACATTTAGATGGATATGTGAATAAGACAAATCTATAAGTGCTCAGTATTTGCCTAAGAACACATGTCAACTATAAGTGTGGAGAATCAGAGTCTAATAACAGTATGTGCATGGAATATACAGTACAACTCCAATGTATGGCCTACACTTTGTAATAAGGCATTGGCACCTTCAAGTTCCATCTAAGACACAAGAGAGTGTAAAGCACTAAAGAACTAAAATATATTACTACTTAAATTATATTACTACATCTATTATTGCTATTGATTTCAAGCAAAAGTTTATCGCACCACATCTACAGTATATTAGCGTTCATTTTTGACTTCCTTAGATTAATTAAATTAAATTAAATAATAATCAGGTCCTATCCCATACTAAATGCATTCATTTTAAATATAAAAACAGCTAACTTTGAACTCATTGTCATGCCGATTAACCCAAACGACATTCCTTAAAATTAAGGTCTCCAGGTGTCAAAAGTCAACAGATATTACAAAACGCACGAGTGGAAAATAGTAAATATATGTAAACGAAACAAACCAACAAATAAAAAAAAGAAGAAAAAAAGGGACGTGCTTCACCAGCAGCTCCGAATTCGTTAGCTGCTGACACAAACACCAAACGCAGGATGGAGGAACGGGCGTGTTGAAGATGCTAACAGCCCTGCTCATTCTCCTCCATGCTTATACTGCTCTTGCGACTGCTGTCCTTTGAGGCATCCGGTGAGACAGATGAGAATAAGGGGTCCCCCCCCCTTACTGGTGACAAGGTGTCTTCCATTAGCACGTCGTTGAGTTTGGAGGCTACCTTGGTGTGGACAGTGTAGTGACCTGGGTTGACGGACATGCCTCTCTGGCTGTCGGGGTAGCTGGAGCGGCCGCCGTCGCTCACCTCCAGGGTGCCGGGCTGAGCCGGGTCCTGAGTGCAGGCGGGGTGGTGCTGGTGCTGGGGGTGGAGTGGGTAGAGGTCCTGGTGACAGTCCTTCAGAGCAGGTTCCTGCTTGACGCGCCGGGTGGCCAGGTCAGCGGCGCAGAGTGCCGATGGTGCGACGACCAGGCCGTGAGCACGTGCCTGCATCTCCAATTCCTACAAACCCCAGAAAAGAGACAAAAAAGTTTTCGATTTTTATCTAGTCATGGAGTTTATATGTACTCATATGATGATGGTGACTTGAATGGTCTTATTTTAGACATACAGGGCTCTATCCTACACCAAAGCGACGCGACGCAATGTCTTTGCTAGTTTCAGACCAATGCAGTTGTCATTTTCCTCTGCAGTGCCCACAATGTTTAAATAGCAAATGCCTTTGTGCCCGTCCTAGTGCCCGTAGGGGTGTTGGTCTTAAAATAAGGTGTGGTCAGGCACATTGTTGGTGCATTGCTCTCTAGAAGCAGCGGAAAGTGATTGAGCCATTGACCAACAAAAACT
Organism: Percopsis transmontana; assembly: GCA_025447815.1. Lineage (NCBI taxonomy): Eukaryota > Metazoa > Chordata > Actinopteri > Percopsiformes > Percopsidae > Percopsis > Percopsis transmontana. Next base: position 5,099,663 of record JAOEHI010000022.1, read on the forward strand.
TGGTCTGAAGTCAGTTATTGTAAGTGTGAATAATCAAGATAGTAATATGCGCCTACATAGACGGCTGCACAACACGCTTACACTCTGCTTGTTACACACACAGGGACGCGCAGCAGCGCACAAACATGCAAAAGATGAAAAAAATATTACAATGTGAAAAGATTATAATTGTGTACATCAAGATGATTTATCCTGCTGGAATCCTGCTGGAATCCTGCTCTTGCCTTAGATGGTCTGCTCGCGCGCTTTCACTTCGAGCACAAGCAGATCCTTTTCCTCTGGCAAATGCGGCATTATAATAGCAATCCGCAAAGCTGGAAGTGCAGCTGGTGTTTAAAGGGAATGGGATATGACACTGATCGGTTTATTGCATCTTACGCCCAAAACACACCCATGAATATTTAAGAACCTGTCCCTGGCGCTGAATCAAATTTTTTTTGCTTTAAACTAGCAAAAGTGGATTTGGACACACCCTTAATGCACTTTTAGACCATGCGCTTAGATTGGTAAAATAGGGCCCAAAGTACTTTTTCTGTTTTGTATATGCTTGTATGTTTTGTTTCCCATTGTGGCATTATTTATGAATTCTATTATATTATATTGAGTTTTATATTAAGAGTTAAACATTCAACAAAATTTTGTTTTTAATTTAATTCACATTCACTGCTTTCTGCTTTGTTTTCTAGATTACTTGTTTACCTGTATCCTCAACATCAAATGTCGATTGGCGTGCTCCAACTTCTTCTGCCGGTTCTCCAGCTCCTTGGCTCTCTGCTGCTCGCGCTGTAACCTGCGGATGTAGTCTACGGACGCCTTGAGGATAGTGCCTTTGTTCCAACGCATGTCCCTGGGCCCCACAGACAAGGATACATTATTAGTTATTATGCAAACATATATTTTCTACAGCGCAGATCTTTAGGGTACATATTTTCATTGCTCCACAACAAGGCTGTTCTTGTCAATTAAAATAGACTCAATTTGAATGAAGACAGTGTTTATACTTACGGGTCATTTGACTTTGGAATTAAAGTTCCCAATTCCTTGATGCGATCGTTGATGTTAAACCGTCTTCTTCTCTCAACTATAGAAATAAAATAAGAAAAAGTAAAAATAAATATAACATATCCAAATATAGTATAATATACAGTATGCTAATATATTATATACAGTATACAGTATGTTAATTGTCTGTTTAATGTTGTTTGCATCTTTCATTTTGAGTTATTTCTGAATAAAGAATACATTTTATAAGATAGCCTACTTTATCTATATTAAGTTATGTTCAATTTGTGAGGATTTTTCGAGTAATACAGATACCAATAACCAATAACCAAAGCCATTACTGTAACAGTTTACCTAAAACATTAATTTCATACTTACTTAAATTATGGTTATCCTTTTTCTGTCTTTCCTTTGCAATGGCCCTCACTTCTGATTCTGAAAAGAGTGATTTGGATTATCCATATGTACGTTCACAAATTGGTGTAAATATGAACTATGTTGAAAAGCTGTCTGTACTTGGACCACACATACCTACGGGAAACCCTTCAGGCCTTTGATAGTTGTCAAATTCAAATTTGCCACAGGATCCAGACTTATCCAGCATGTGCATCATGCCCGGGGATTGGGAAACTATGTATATAAATATTTTCATTACATTAATTTACAGAATACAGACACAGACACTGTATGTACAGTATGGTATAAACAAGTATGATCAGCGATCTATTCAGTTAAATAATAAACCATTGTTCTCATGCTGGCTGTGGCCAATCACATAGTACAATAATTCCAATGTCCTCACAGAGAGGTTTATAGAGGATGACAAATGGAGATGATTATGAAATGCTACAATCTAGGCTACACAAAGGCCTGGAGAGCAGCATTCGAAAACATTTTTAGAGTGCACGTTCACCTTTTAGTATGTTGCATAGCAACAGGAGTTTAGGATGACAGTGTATTATTGTTGGGTTGCTTACCGGAGAATTCCCTTTTGATGTTAGGTAGGTTGGCAGGGCAGGAGTTGCTGACATCCAGCCCCTGTGGAGGCATTCCCTGGTTACCATACATGTCCAGGAGATTAGCAGACACAGGAATCTGAAGCGGCACAAAGATTGTAAAGCACGGATATTAGTGCTTTGTAGGCAACATCATATGTATCAATATAACATCAGTGCAGAGAGATATGTACTCCCATACCGTATTGGCCATCTGAAAGCCTGGGTCCATTAGGCCAAGGATATCATCGCTGTAACTTGACTCCAAACTAATAATGTCATCTATGACATCATCCATCTAAAACATCAAAACACAAGGAAAGAGAGATTATACAATTCTGTATATTACAATTAAATGCATTGAAAACAATGGTTATGCACAATCGGCTAAACACTCACCTCTTTCTCGCAGTTCGAGTTAAGGGTCAGTAAGGCCATAGGGCTGTTGGGGGCGCTGTTGCCTGGCCCCGGCAGCATGCCCCCGTGGTCAGAGGCCTGGTTTGGGCAGGGTAAGCTCACCACCTGGGAGCCAAGCTTTCCCAGGTACAGCTTCACTTGCTGCTGTTGGGACTGCTGGATGTGGTACTTGGTGGGGTTCTCCAGATGAGTCTGGACCTATTGGAGAGGAAGGCAAAGAGAGGGGAAAGCAGGAACAGGGGAATGTATTAACAAAAGAGGTTGATGAATGCATTGACAATCATCTGGGTGGCAGTTGAAATTAAAATCACCATATACGACAAACCAAATATCACTGAGCTGTAAAGCGTGAATTCACAACTGCTTCACTCACAACATGAAGCAGTCAAACAGCCAAAACCATGTCTGCAGATGTAAATATTGTTACACTTCTCACTAAAATGTTTTTAATGTTTCCCTGTTATAACAATTTAGTGGAGGAGTAGTGTTGTGTTTATGTCTATAATTTAACAGCTAATAGTAATATTAAATAGTAATTTTGTGGGCTTTTAAAAAATCACAAGCTAAATCTGACAAAAAAAATAATATTGTCATAGCATCATAGTAATGTTTAGTGTCCCTTGGTTAAAACCAAACAAAACAAAATAAGATACAGGACATTTTAACATACCTGATAAAATGGATATCCAAGCATCTCCAGCATATTTTAAACTTAAATAATTTCAACTCCAAATAATAGATAGTTCTGTAGTTCTGTTTAAGACTCTCTTCATTGGGACTGTCGCTGCCTCTGTCCCTGTCTTCTCTAATGCTCTGAGGACAGACACCGCAGCTTATAAACACTCAGAAAGGTCATTAGTTATGCATGTTATCAAATTTTAGAAAGCACAATGAGCCTTTTCAAATGTGTTGTTTTATGTGAAATGTGGATTTACGGTGCATCACGTGACGTCAGAATGAGGTGCTAACAATTAGTTTCTTTCTTTGTTGACCAGTATACTTAGTGACAATTGCCTTGGGCCTTTTAAATTACCCCCAACACTTTACCCTTCTGGATGTATGCCATGTGTTCCTAGCCTTATTCATCAAGGGAAAAAATCTGAACAATTTCTTATCTTTTTTTTAGCTTCTAAATGAATTTAGCCATTGTCTAAAAAAATGCATATTATTCAGTACTACATTTTTAAATTTAATTTACACCTTTTATTTGTGTATTTGGGTTCAGTTGACTGCTGATTAGGTATTTTCTTAAATGCTGACTGCTTCTGAGAAATATGGTCAATGAGCTGGAGACAGCACATTTTTTAGTCTAAGAAATCCATAGTTGGTTTGCTATGTGCAGTGTATATATATTTATCTATCCATATATCTATCTATCATCCATCCATGACATGCCTGTCATTATCATCAGGTCATAAACCTTTGTATCTGAGCTTCTCTATGTGAAGAGTTCTTAGATGCGTACAAAGGAAGGTGCTTGTTAAAGGGCTGCAAAGGTGACATCACTGAGGGGGTCCACACTCTCAATGTGTCATAAACTAATTACTGTTATACTGTAAACACAATGCCACCCTCTGGGCACCAGCCAGGAAGAACAAGGCTTACATGAGCTGTTAATGCTGTTTAGTGTGGCTGTTAAACTGACATATATTAGAAGCATTACGGTAAGTAATGATGAGTAGATAGAAGACATCAATGCAGTAATGGCAGCTGTATAATAAGCTATCCTGGTTTATATATTTACAAATATGTAGAGCTGTTTATATTTTTTTATATTGTATTTTTGGACTCTACTTTGGTGCTGTGATACCTGAATTTCCCCTCGGGGACCAGTAAAGTTATCTTATCTTACTGCTATCTTGCCATCACATTAAGAAATTGCCATCTAAACAAATCTATAAGCAAGAAAACAACTATTACAGTAAGGCTGCTGGTGTTTTTGAGTTTAGAGTCATTCTAAATTGTAAATTGAGTTAAAAATACCATACACCAACCAACTCATTACTGCCTTTAAAATACAACAACAAAGCACTGTAACGCCCTATAGATCTCTCTCTCTCTCTCACACACACACACACACATTCTCTGTGTAAAATAAACCAAATAATGAAACACATAGTTGAACATACTGTACAGTAAAAGTTTAACTATCACTATATGAATATAATGTACAGTAAGAACATCTAGCCAATGTATCTGATATCAATCACAGAAACATCAGATATTACTATAAGATAAATAAAGTTACCTTTCATTTACACTGAAGTTACATTCCCAGTTGGGATATACATCCGCATTTCACCCACCCTAACTAAGTGGTCTATTACTATACTACTTGGAGTATATTGTGTAAAAGATTATGTAAAGGATTATTCCAGATTAAATTAACTCACTTTGCCTCAAATGTGATGAAGATCATGTGTTGCAAAACATCCCCATTTCCTTGGGGCCCTCATAAATTGTCACAGGTAAGTCAATAGCTCCCCTCCCCTCATTGCAGCACCTTGAGAGTGCACTGTCCAAGGTTGGACCCCCCTGGTTGAGGTAATAGGTGTGTGAATGTGATCATTGTAATGGTAAATGTATCTGAGGGTGAGGGCCTATTCTGAAGGCCCTACACACAGATTACAAAGACAAACTACTGCTGTTTTATGTGACAACACATCTTTAGAGAACAATGTACAAGTTCTGTGTTGGTGTTTAAGGGGTCCATATAAAAGAATGATTCAGATCTACAGTCGAAGATACATGTCTAAACACGACACTTCTGAACACCTCACAATGCAAGTACACACTTGGGCCTACATAACGGCTATACGGTATAGAGAAGGACATGTTTTTCCACATAACCACATAAACTTCCTCACAATGGGCTTCATTGAATCAATTGGCTCATGCAAAAACTCACTGTTTAGAAATATGAAATCGGTTGCTGACTCATAGCAACTGCAAACATGGACAAGGCAGCGCTTTGTTTATCAGCTAATTTTGAGCCGTGGAGCATCCTGAGGCCATGACCAACATAACCCCTAAAGTGGGGGTCATTCTAAAAAAAAGCAAGATACTATACTGGCTCTGTACTTAGATACATGGCAGAGAGAAGACAGAAGCGTGACAAACAAAGGTTTGTCTTTTTTTTTTTTTACTTCTACAGTGCCTCTAGCAGGGTCCTGAGATTGCTCCATTTGCTGGGTAGACATTAAGGATACGTCACATGTCTCATCAGATAAGATGCTAATTTGGAGCTTTCCTTCAAAAACAACATAAAACTGTTAAAGCGCTTGATTAACATGAAAGAATAGGTAGTCATCATAACAAGACTTTGACCTAATAGTCTTCCCTTTAAGAGACAATAAAGTAATGCAAAATTGATCACATTTTTACTAAATGGAGTAAAATACTTTTGTTCTTTTAATTGTACAATAAATCCTTTCAAAATAAATCTAGACTGCATTTTGGACCCTTGTAGGAAGAGATGCTACATATATTTAAAACCAGTGATTTTTCTATTAAATATGCCATGGATTGGAAGCGGTAGGACCTAATTACGAGCATTCTTCACTGAATTAGCGTTCAGTGTGTGGTATGGCTGTGCTTGCCTTGATCCCCGAACTGATCCCTTACTTATACCTCAGAGGTCAGAGGTCACTTGGTTAATTAATGGTCCAATCAGTCTTTATATAAACTCATCTAAGCATAATGTTGGCACTTTTGAGGTCCAACAGCTCTGCCTGGTACCCCTGAGCTTTGTGTGGATTCTGTTAATCTATTCACAGACAAGGGAGCAGGTTAACCCTACTCAACAGCGCCAGGCTGGAACAGTCTTTTCCTTTGGGGACTTCAGTCAATGAAGAATGTCTGTAAGCTCTTGCCAAATCATAGAAATGACTCTAACTTGCTGTGCTAAACAAGGAGTGAGTGTTGGTGGGGGTGTCCTAAACCTCTCAAAAGGACTGCAGATTATTGGGAATAAGCAATGTTTGTGCTGCATTAGGAAGGCAATCGTTTCAATGAACATATTTGTTTCTCACTGCTGGCCGACACCACACATGTCTAGGATGATCTGACCAATGAGCAAACCATAAAATGTCAGGATTGGTCTAAACATGTCCTTATCAATATTGTGTTAAATAGGAAGTATTAATGTAATACAGTAAATACAATAGTAGCAAGGTCGAAACTATGTAAATATTTGAGAACATACAGTTAAAACTTTAATGCATAAACTATTCAAACTTCTTTACAGAAAGAGTACCTATAAGACCCCCCACAGTGTATAGTATACGGCCAATACAATTATTTTCGAATGTTATTTCCTGAAAAGAGCAACACAAAAGCTACTTTACTCTACAAAAGCCTAAACAAATACACCACAAAATGTGGTTTAGAAGATTTTGCAAATGTTTATGATCTATGATATCTATGATAAGACAAATTAAATTAACTATAATTAATAATAATCATTTTGGAGATTTTAAGACAACACTTCAACAGTTAAATACTGAAATGTAAATCAACTTTTTTTGAAATATTCCCTGAAGTTCTTGGGTTTTTGAGAAATTCATGACCAATCATTCAAACACATAGACTTTGATTATCTGTTTCCCATAGAAATCAATACATTAAAAACACACGTCAAAAGCAAAACTATCTGCTTGATTTAGGCTATGCAATAGCTATGTAATATTAGTTAAACATGCACAAATATACCGCAGTATTGGTCGTGTCCATGTGAAACATTTGACCATTTTTTCCTTTTGACATTGTTGAGGAAGCCTCAATGTTTAACCATGACTCCATACTGCTCCTCTCTGTATTGTTAGTTACCGTTGCATTTTACAAATAATAGCATTGCAATATAGCATAAGCTTTCTCAAAAACTAAGAAGCTTTAAAAACAAAAAAGTACAAAATTACTAAAGTTTTTGTGTAGTATCTAAAACATTGTGAAAATGTTTCAAATCAAACACAAGGATATTGCTTTGACCCCTCCATAAACGCATGTAAACACGTTGTAAACCACCTAAATAGACCAAATACGTATAATAATAATGTTATAGAGTACATCAGAATTCCAACTGCTCACCCATACAAATGCACCAATTATGGGCTACATTATGTTTCTGCAGAAAACCATTCCTGAACTAACATTTAACGTACAGTATAACATATAACACACAACAACAAAACTTACCAAATTGTGCTTTTGTAAAATGTATTCTCATGAGGTTTAAAGTAGTATTGTGGCAAACACAGCAGCCTCTCTACCAGTACAGAAAACTGTTAACAGTCTCGTTCAGACTGCCAAAGAATCAAAGCAACGAAAAGATGTGAATGTAGCTGAGCAAATAGGATTAAAGATGCCTAAATCCAAATGGCTGGAAGCACAGCATGCTTTAAAGAGGAATTCTCTCAGGAAAGATAATCCTCATATATGCGTTTTAACACACCTCACCCACTCCTGTATTTTTTTTACAGTCAGAGTGAACTGTCTGTCCAACTGCTGATCAATATCACTTTAAAAATGAGTTCCTTAATCACACTAACAGAATAAAACCTGCAACTCTGACTTCCAATACCCAAATATAATTTTTGAAATAAGGGATATACTGTAGAAAGTAGCTATAAAGCTCCTAAAATTAGCATCCACTTTAGCATGTTATTATAATCCCTTGAGGCCTAGGCTATTTTATTGTTTTATTTAATACCATTTTTATCTTTCCATTGTTGAGGAAAGCCCAAAGTCATAGAAACACAGTAACAGTCAACGACAGCTAACTGTTCTGACCGATAAGCGTGAAACCTTAAAAAGGGAACAGGTGCGCTCACCTTTAGCACCTCCATTGGCACCTGGGCAGCAGGGGGCATGCTAGACGGCGTGTTGACATTGATGGCTGGTGTCTGGGCATTGGTGGTCTGGGGGTACTGCGAGGCCTGCTGTCTCTGCTGCTCTCGCCGCTCCTGCTCCTGAAGCTGCTCCCGCATGAGCTGCTGCCGCAGGAGGATGCGCGACGTCACGGCCGACGAGCTCAGCGGGGGCTTGGAGGAACCATGGGGGTACGCTGGACTCCTGGAAGACAGACGGATGCCGAGGGTGCAAAGTGTTACACGCGGTCCAGTGAGAGACGCTATTGGGGGGGGGGGTGATTACGCATGGATGAGGGAAGAGGGGATTAAAACGAGTGAGAAAATAATGTGAGAATGTGGGGGTAAAAAGAGGTCAGAGAAAGACAAAGAGGTCAAGCAAAAAGAGAAGAGAGATCAGCATTAGTGTAAACTCAACAAGAACAGAGGGGTGGAGTTAAAATGTATGATGACAGAGAAGATGACAGCAAAATCATTATGTTTCTATCTCAAAAAGCAGGAATAGCAGCATCTCTAAATTCTACAAAAAGAAAAAGGAGGTGTTTGTTTCAGTTTCGCTGGTCTGTTAAGATTAGATGCATACCCCCAGATACAACAGTGCAGTCCTAAAATAGAGCGTCTCTACTGAGGCAGAAGTTGTCGAGATGAAGCCTTCATCGAGTGAGTGATCCTTTTGATAAAACTCAGTAAACTGTCTGGCTAATCCAGCTGTGCAGTAATCGCACTAATTAGCCAGTGGAGTCAAACACAGGTTCAGTCTATGGTGTATTTAGAGTATTGAGCCCCCCGCATACCATAATTCTTACACATAATTTCGCTGTCATCCTCCCGCCCACTAAACCCTGGAGGACAAAAACATGGACAATAAACGTACTGTATGAACAGCCAGGACATTATACCTCAAGCAGTCTTATCTGTTAAATTCCAGAACTGTAAAACTCCTATAAAGTTAACACATATGCACTGCATTGAAACATTAATTTATTAATTTATTGGCTAATAGAGGGTCTGTGTCACATTTGAGTAGTCATACATTTGTGCCATAGGAACCCTCTATTAGACATGACATGTAGTTATGCTTTACAAAGCATATGACATTGACAGAGGCTTTATAATAAATGACAACTCTACAGATCAATTAAATCATTTAGCAGACACTTTTATCGAGAGCTACTAAAAGTGAATACCATTAGGTATCTTGGACATATCTTGGCAACAAATGGCAAAAAATGGGTACAGACACACGTGGAATCAGGCAGCTTAAGTGGTTTTATAGGAAATGGTGACAGGGGGATATGGGTGAAATGTCGCTTTTTTGATCAAATGAACGTTGTGCTTGGTTATCAGTCACTCCTAGCGAACAACAGGCCCTAGTGAAACGCTCCGTCGCCACCGGTTCCCAGGGTGTCCCGCCTGCACTACCAGCAAGCTCACTCACTGTCTGCGTTGTTGGCCCCCAAGGGCCTCATCTACATCGGCGAAAGGCATCGCCAGCTGACGCGCCTAGCGGTGGTGTACTGTCACAATCGGGGTGCGTCCCGCTTCAACGAAATTATTCTCACGGTGATGCATGCTGCCAGAGCTCAATCTAACCTAGAGTCAATCTGGATTCGGGATGTTGGGTCTAAATTGGGCCATTGCGTTATTTATGTTTTGCTTGTGTTCATAGTTTAGACTAAATATGGTTGTGAATCTAATTGTGGCATGATGTTTAGATAGGGTGACTGGCAACAAGTGTTATCACTGTTAAACCACATGTACTGTAGAGGGTGATGGCACTTGATGTCTGTGTGTATCGATACATGATGTGTGTGTGTACATGTTTGTCTGGCACTGGAATATTCTGTAGCTTTCCTATGAAAGAAGATACACGAGTTCTCTCTCACTTTCTACCCTTTTGACTGAAGGTTGGCTTCTTGCCAAAAAGGCCTCTGAAACACATAAAAAGCTCTTTTGTTTTGTTTGATTTTCCACTGTTGTGTGTGTGTGCGCACGCACACCTTCTCTTTTGTTTGCGCATTTCTGGAAAAACAATGGCTGTACAGTCTTGGAGAGCCACACACCCCCAGTCAGATTGTGAATTTTTTGTTTCTCTTCACTGTTTCAGTAGACCTATAAATCTACACTATTTCCCAGATGGACAGTGTGTGTGTAAACCTGCGTCATATCTTAATGACTCAGGATGAATTAGCAATCGAAGGTAAAAATTAAATTAGACTTATGCCTAAACAACACATTAAACTCCCTCTGCAGCAGCGCTTGAGCCATAATACCCCCAAAAAGAAAGTTGCAAGCTATGAAACACTTCTTCCAACTTTGGAAACCTTAATAAGAAATATCTTTAAGTAAGGCTTTGTTTTATCAGCATAGATGGACACAACAACACCTGTACTGCATAAGTGAAGTAACCATGATGACATAACGCTGTCCTTATTCTAGGAGAATGTTGTTTGCTTGCTTGCAAGAGCAGTTCAACTTACTGATTGTAAGTCGCTTTGGATAAAAGCGCCTGCCAAATGCTGTGAATATAAATGTACTCAGAAGGATCCACTGGAATGAAAGAATCCACCTTCCTATTGGTATTAGCGAATGACCCCTACCCTGGCGAACAAATAGCCCCGCCTATTGGACAATATGGGCATAACAACAAGTAGGTCCAAGCCATAAATGCCCACTTTGAATGCACCGCATCAGAAACATTTAATTTTAACCATGTTTTTCAGTTGATCCATATTAAACCGTCCAGTTCAGGTAATTGTTTTTTAATTTAAGCATGTTTTCAATTCATGCATAATCAAGCTGCATTCTACTCAACAACATTGGTTTTCCAAAAATTTTTACTCTAATCGTATACTTACGCACAGCCCCCGTCTCCAGGAAAAATCTTCATTTTGAAATGCAGCTGAGGCCCAAACCACTTGACAACAAAACACATCCTGCACACGAGCACTAATAATAGATATCATTGTGAATACTTTTAACACAGTTCTGTGCCCACTGCCCTTCATTTGCCCACAGTACAGAGTTAAACCTCACACTCCCAAAGCCAACATTTGCTCTTAATGCATGTCCTCAATAATAATAATAGTCAAAATAACAATGCTATGGCAGTGCAATACTCACATATAATACAATGAGCAGGGTCTGCACACGTGCACTCCGGGGGCCTGCATGTTTGTTTGTTTTGTTTCTGAAGGTGCACTTCCTGCCCTTGGAGAGCAGTGAAAGTCATGCTGCTAAAGCCGTACTCAAAGTGTGTCAGAGGGGGATGGCTCAGGGGCCAGGCCTGGAATCTCCAATCGCCACACAGCCATAGAAAAGAGGACCAGCCCAGTCCCGGCTAGCTCAGGCCCCCGAGCAGAGCACAGAGCTTGTGTCCATTTGCAAACACGCTATATATACAACCTGAAGATGGGAGCTGTATGACCCAGAGTCTCAGAGCAACGCATTCTGTCCTGCTATTTTATTCCAGCGGCACACACAGACGGCACACTGCCTACTGACACACAAAGTGTAAAAAGCTTGCATGTACAGTATATACTCTTGAATTCAAACATTCCAGCTACAGCATAGAGAGTCGCTGCACTAATAACAGACATATCATCTTTTTTTTTCATCTTTTATGAAACAACTCCAGTTCAAAACACAAATGACTAGAAGAGAAACATTACTCACGTCCAATATTATCTTGTCCACTAGAGGGCATTCATTTGAAAATCATGTGTGTAAAACACAAATCATAAACTGATAAAGTATCCCACCAGATGACAGACAATAAATAGCACCTATGTGTACCCTACCCTCAGGGTTAGATGCCAGACACCATACTGTTCTCATCTGCTGTTTTGGCCAGACTGCAGGTGCCTTGTTCACAGGAAAAGATCAGGAGGTTCTCACCGACTACACAAGCTCTCTGCTGGAAGGCAGCCTTGTGGTAATTGCCCTACATGACAGTACATCGCTCTGCTCAGACTCCCTGTCGATTACAACACAGCTGTTCTGTAAATTCTCATACTAGCAAGCAGGTCTCTGCTAATGAGAAGCATCTGTATCAAGAGAATACGAGAATGTAATGAAAACCAACACAAAATATTTAAAGAAAAAAAAAATGTATTTAAAGGCTTTGAAACCAGCTTAAAACCACTTCCATCTTAAACAATGACAAGCTAATTAATAAATCACACATCACTCTACACATTTCAGGTCACAGCATTCTACTTTTTCAGACATTTATCTAAACATGTAAAATGATCAAAGTATTATATGAGCCATCACAGCACGTGTAAGTCAAGTTTTACCACAATAAAACACTATTTATAATAACAGGCATAAGCATAATGCAACAAAGAAGAGTTTGTTGTTACTGTGGTATTTTTTAGGAAGCTAGGGTCGGCTAATTAGAACTTGCATGCCTTATTTATGTAATTGGTTTAGCACTTGTTTACTGTAGTGTGGCCAGGTCTGCTGTGGCTGTCTTTCTACTCGCTCACTTTTCTTTGTAGAAAGGTGAGCAAGTAGAAATTTGACCAAAACATCTATTTAGTATGAGATCACAAGTTTTCAGTTTAAAGTTTCTGAAAAAATAAGTTTGATTCCTGCATGTTTGAGGGCAAAGACACAACCGTATAGTGTTGATTTTTATATTTGTATATGCCTGACAGCATGAAGGTGTCTACAACAGCCAACACCTTGGTAAATGTGAAAACAATTATTAACAGTCAGTGTCCATAAATAGACAACTGAAATGGTGAATCAATCTTTCTAAATTCTAACTTTCTGCACCCCTGAATCCACAGAATGAATGACGAAAGTGATAATGATTTTTGCGACATGGTGGGGCTTTCAGCTGAGGCCCCTGTTAGTGTCACTCAGTCTATGTCCTCTTGGCTCCATCTTAGAGCCAGGATGAAACACCCTGGCCTCACTGGCATCTCTTCTGGGACAGCCCCAAGGAACAGACTGCTCCAGAGAGTCCCTCAACCGCTGACTCAATTCTCTATCTCATGTTCTGATACTCTTCCTAGAATGTAAACATACACTAGTCTATCAACTGTTTCCCTGAGTTTTGTCCTTATAAATGACATGGCCTATGTTTTATAAATCTGCAATGAATCTGCTACTTCAATCTGTTACCTGCAGATCACATCAATGGAAATGTGATTCATACATCTATGGCTGTATTTTGTAAATAGTTCTAACACATCCTGGAAAACTTTTGCTAACACGTCGAGTATGATTTTACTGAAGTAGGCATTATCCCTCTCTTCAAGTATCACTAACACAACACTCAGCTTCAGATCTAACACATCCGCTGCTAAATTTATACATCTAATTCACACTGCATAGAAGACCAGCCTCGCCACCTGTCTCATGTCTATATTGGGCTCACAAAGTCTGGCACAATGTCTGTGGGACTTGCAGTGCTCTGTCAAATTCATCATCTGAGACAGCAATAAAGCAAAATGTCTTTCTAAAAAGTATCAAGTCATCCTCCTCAGAATATCCAGTTTAGAAACAGTAAGTGCAACTGTCACAAGACATCAAGAATCACTCCAACTAATTACATGCATTTAAGACAACAGTGGCAGTAACTTTAGGCTACAGTCATAATGACTGCAACACTGGATAATTGTCATGTGATAAATAATTCAAGAGGAAGTAGAATATCAGTTTTCCATACAAGTTATAACCCAAAGCAGACTGCAACATATCAGACTTTACATGATTTGTCATATCTAGGCTATAGGACATTGTATACTAGGAAACTACCCCAGTGATTCTACAAACACAAACCCACATAGAGCACAAAAATACCATTCAGCTCATACATGTGTAACAATGTAATGACATTTCACTAATGAGGCAAATTGGTTTAAAAATTAAGAATTGGGTTAAAGGCTAGGCATGTACAAGATAATGGTTTCTACTTTAGCCAGAGTGTTGGCTGAATATAGAGAAATGGGGTAAACTACAGTGCACTGAGGGCAACAGAATCAAGTAAGGAAAAAATAGCTTAAGTCTATCTGCAATAAAAGCTCTGTTTTGACATAGACAAGCACTGTCTTGTTTCCCATCTGTCTCTCGGTCTGGCTCCCTCTATCTGTGTCTCTCTCCACCCCTTTCTCTTTTGACAGTGGGATTGTGTGATCACTATAAACAAAATTAAAAATGATGTTGCCAACAGAAATAATTTGCATTTTAATAGGTACGTCATTAGGCCTCAACACAATTATTAATATGAATTTTATTCATATTAAATATAGCACTGTTTTCCTTTATGAACCTAAGCTAGCGGCGAATAGAAGATGACGTAAATATCAATGTCATACTTAGTCTATGTGTCAAAATCTATTATCGTTGCACTTTGGGGGAAATATATGACAGTATTAATTTTACAGTGTCAAAACTTTGAAGACTGAAGCACAAATTGCTGACATATGTTGCGTCATTGCAGAGTCACAGCCACAGCCAGAGTCACACAGCAAAATCATACCACTGCAGGCATTTTAATTAGGCTATATTTAGTTTCCTTTTCAATAAATGAAAGAAAAAGAAAAAATTCCTCCCTCAACCCCCCACACAGGTAATATCAATGGAATTGCCCTAATGATATTTGATAGGTAATGGCAGTAGACCTACATAGGTAATAACAGAGGGCAGGAGACAAAAAAGAGGCAAAACTACTAGTCAGTAAAAGGGTGAAAGGTCAAATCACACTATAGACCCATCTGCTCAATACTGATTGTTTGCAGAGGCCTCCACACACTGCAACTGAAAATAGCTTTTCAGTAATGTCAGTAATATTAAATTTTGCAAAACATATGTTTTGCATTTGGTCATGTTTAGCCAAATGGACAATATCTTTCTTACAATCAGCTACATTTCTAAAAAAAAAAAGTTGTTTTTTTGCAGCATAACATCAAGAAAGATGTTTCAGTTTGCCTGCTCTAAAAGTAGGGAAACCAAACAAGATTGAAATAGTCTGTTTTTCCCCTCAACTATATATAACTATCCACTGTATCCATGTCACTGTTCCCTTGACGTGTGTGTACTTGGAACTCTGTAAGATTTACTTTACCATGGCCATCACAACACTTGCCATGTATTTTAATGAATGTAAACAAAGTCAAACTTTGTGGCAATAAGTATCATTAACTTATTCACAATTAGCAATTCGTCTTACTCATCAAACAACATAGTAGCCACGTTTCTTCTGCTAGCTAATATTTGAATTTGATGTTGACAAGACAACACCCAAGTGTTGCATAACTTGGCCAATAGAATAACCATAAGGAACGAGAGGAAAGAGGATTCATAACCAATAGCTCGAATAGACCAGCTCCAGTATCATCGGTCGAGACTGAATCAAAAATCGTCATCAACTATATTCTAGGCAATACTCACATTGTCTGTGGTAAAACTATCAACAGAATAGCAAGCCCGCTTTAACATTGGAAATAACTGTCCACGGGCAAAGAACTGACCTGTTTTTCAGGGGCTGACTCTTCAATTCGTAATACGTTTTAGGTTCCTCTTGAAACTCTTCGTCAACCTCGAAGTCGGGAACTATTCCCGATTCCGAATGCATATTTGAAGATGTCAACTTTTGGAAACGATAGTAAAAGGAAACGAATGTAGCCTATATCTAGCACAGTTTGCAGTAGGCTACCACGCGCAGTACCAGCCACTGTAAACGCAAGCCGCCTAGTTCAACCTAGAGCGCAAACGCCGCACAAAATGCTGTAGTTCTCAACAGCAGCCAGAAGCGTGTTGCAAATGATCTCTCAATGGTGTAAAGACTACAACTACCACGATAGCAGCGAACTGTCAACGTCAGCCGATTCTTTTTTATTGGATTCTGTCTGCTACATCCCATGGGATTTACCTTGCATACCCGTACAGTGCCTAGAACTTTAAGTAACTTTTGTTTGACTGGTGCTGTAATTACAGCAACTAAATAGACTTGAAGGACTGCACAGTCCCACAAATAAGGATTTGCCCTTCATACGCAAAATACAAAAATTACTCGACGGCAACATCTGTTTGCACAGTAGCTAAGCGAAGTCCCGGCAAGACGAGATGTCACGCTTGACAAACATTTGATTAGTGTTTGACTAATTCATTGTGCAGGTACAGACAGTGTGGTCGCATTCTGACGGCAGCTGTCAGAAATGGTGACCTGTGCATTGCTGGCTCTCTGTAGATCCTTTACATGAATAATTTTGTCCACATGAAAGTAAGAGGATGGCAAATCACCTGAAAACATTTGGTTAGTGTTTTACTCATTTACAGTATTGTGCAGGTACAGTGTGGTCATATTTTCTGACGGCTGCTGTCAGAAATAGTGACCCTTAGATCAGGTAGGCCTAATGCAAATGTCACTTAAACATGCATGCACAAAAAAATATTTTTTATAAAATGTTAGTTCATTGTTTATTTTACAAACTTCAGCAAACGGTTGATTCTAAAAACCTGATTAGAAATTTTGTTTTAGTAGCCTATAGTTTATTTCCCCTCACTTGGGCATTATGACAAAAACATAACCAGTTTGAGCAATCACAGAGGGTTTGTAAGAGGGAAGTGGCCGGCCCGGGGGGGTGGGGGGGGGGGTGGGGGGGGGGGGGGGGGGGGGGGGGGGGGGGGTGTGGGGGGGG
>JAOEHI010000022.1:5117745-5160053 GCA_025447815.1 Percopsis transmontana
ATCTGCTCCATGTAATAGAACAATGTAATTGTAAGTCGCTTTGGATAAAAGCGTCTGCTAAATGCTGTAAAAAATAAAAATGTAACTGACACTGAATGATGTATTGATTATTTTTTGTTATCAACTATTCGATTGTTGGTGGACAAGCTTTAGGTAGCATATAGGCCTATTATATTATCTCAAACTATAATCTTAATGCCTAAGTAATATGTTTATGTTATTTTCCAGACAGGATGAAGCTAAACAATACATCTACATGGGTATCACACTGGGGGCTCCTACTTCTCTGTATAGTGAGCTTCTGCAGCCAGATTGCGTCCTCTGGCAACCAAAGTCTACAGGGACAGACGGGTAGGTCTGAGAGCCAACCAGACCAGTCACATACCCCGAGGAACCTATTATGGCTCCTGGTCATCATGAAATTCCGGTCTCTAAAGAAATAAGGAATGGATATTGCAGCTCTAAAATTATGGTGGCCTATGTATAAAAATTGCGTCATTGGCACACAGCGGTATCTCAAACGGCAGCGCTTGATACACCAGTGACGATAGGCAGTCTGTGGTGAAAATAGAGAGCCCCCGTTCACCCATGCTTCCGTGGTGGCGAATTACTCACTTAATCACTGTAGGTGTATGTGACTTAAACTAGAAGTGACATATTGTAGCTTTAAAATGACAAAGACAATGTTAACCTGTCCTTAGGATCTTATCTCACGGCTATCGTCTCAGTGAAGCTTTATGCAATGAAGCTGTGTATCCACATGGTGGTGCTACAACACCACCACAAAGATTAGAATGTGTTCTACTTTATTACTTGGCGTCCCCAGTCAACTGTAATTGGAAGGACCATATTTATTTATTCCAAACACTCAGTAGGCAGTATGTGCAATTTGACACTGTCGTCTGCATGTCCCAGACTTAAGCCACGGTTGCCTCTGTCTCCAAATTCTCTTCGCCAGGGTCACCACAGGAGCGGACAGGGACCTGTGAAGTCGTGGCTGCCCATCGCTGCTGCAATAGGAACAGGATCGAAGAACGCTCTCAAACCGTAAAGTGCTCCTGCTTCCCTGGACAAGTGGCAGGGACAACAAGGGCTCTGCCCTCTTGTGTTGACGGTAATGAGACCCGAGATTTCCCCTGTTTCGAACTGGAAATATTCGGACATAGATATGCTATTTGTCAAAGTAAAGATCTGAAATGTCAGGGGCAGTCGGTTTAATGAGAGCCCACAGACACCCGGGCTGTCGAGGAGCACAGGGATAGGCTTGTGATTGAAGTGTTTTTCCAAACAAGTCCATTTACAGTGCTGTGCTGTGTTTCCTCCAGTGTCCATCGTGCGACACAAGTGGTGGTGTAAAATGGACCCGTGTCTAGGGGAGGAGGAGTGCCGGGTCCTCCCTGACCTCACCGGCTGGTCCTGCATCAACGGGAATAAAGTAAAGACCACGAAGGTGAGGGCAGGCCTTTAGGGTTAGGGGGAGTTAGAACACCACCAAGTGTAGGAGGGGCTAATGCATATTTATTGTCCAGAGAGGGCAGAGAAGACATGGGTGATGCGTGCTTTGTCCAGTCGTGTGCCTCTGATTCACATACAAACAAATTCAGAGCATCTTTTGCAGAAAGTAGTTCCTCATGGCGACTGGACAGAAAATTAATTCTATTCTATTCTAGTACTATAAATGTATTGGCCTATACTACAAATATAGCCATATATATATATACCCAAAAACGTGAGGTTTTTATTTAGTTAGTTTAGAAATGAATGAAATGGAATGAAAATAGATCTTACACACAAATAGGACTACTTTAAGCCAAATTACACGAGGCCTTGCTTTTAATCATACTGTAGCCAATATTTTAATGAATTTATAAATATAATGCAACCATAGGCTGAATATCTCACATCTGATATTTTCCTTCTAATGTATTTTCCAACAAAGAAATGACCACTTGCATTTGCTCACCACAAATATTTAATTAGGCCAGCTTTGATGCTGAAAGATTCCACAATCGGGCTTAATCACCACTCCCATTAGCAATATCAATGCTATTGGTCTCCACCAGGCATTGACACTCAGAGAGCCTAATTTCATAATCTGGTCCATGATGGGGCCAATAGGACAAACCAGGAAATATCCTATATCATAAAGATAAACTGTCTTATGGTAACACTAACACCCATGTATTTTAATCGGACAGATAAAGTATGAATCCTTGTCTTTAGAAATATTGGGACTGTAGTTTCTGCTCCAATGCTTTGTTAGCTCCTATTTTAGAACTATTTTGCATCACGTGAGAATTATTTCACATTGACCAGATGACAACTGATCACTGAGAGCTTGCAGCTACATCAAATGTACTGAAGTCCTACAACAGCCAGTCAGCAGAAATTAGCCATGTGTTCCATCAGATCAGAAGAACACAGCTGAGAGAAAAGAATAGAATAGTTTGAATATAAAATAACCCACAAGCCAGTTGGTTTTAACCCCCATGTTGAAATAAATACCTATATGGTTTATGTTTATTGAAATAAATGATGTCCTTCAAAATATGTCACCAAAACTATTCCCTTTGGTGAACATGAAAATTGTGTGTTTTTATTTTAGGTGGCACGGTAGCAAGATACATCAGATTTCTCCAACTGAGCCGGCCCCAGCTGACAGCTGCCATTTTAGCCAGCATTAGACTCAAACTAACCCACAGTTCATTAGGAATATAAGCTCTGCATCAAGCTCCTACCAATGAGACAAAAGACTATTCCGATTTTAAAGGAATTCTCCTGCCTGATCGGCAAACTCATACAACATGTACTGCCATTATGTGTATTTCCTTTGATTTATTCACAATTATCAGAGCATCATTCACATGGAATGTGTCCATTAAAGGAAACACTGATAATACAAGCAACTCAGAGCCAAGAGGCAGAGCCAAACCATCAGGCTCTGTGAAAGTCTTTATCATTTTCCTGGAGCTAGATATGCCAGGCACGTTCTAATGCACTAAGTCAAAGTTTAGACGGTCATACTGGCAAACACTTAAAGAGAGATTTTGTGGATTTTCAGGAGGTAGAATGTGAACTCAGTCAGTGGCCCGTGACTTTCTCTACAAATCACAATGGAGGGCCACAAATGCCAATAAGTGGACTGCCTTTGAGTCCTTGAAAGAGGTTACATTCACATTGAACTAGTCTGTATTACCGACACACACACACACACACACACACACATGCACGCGCAAAACACCCTGCTTTGCAGCTCCATTGGTTGGACAGGCCACCACCTGCAAGGCTGTGATGGCACGTACACAAACATAAAACTCAAAACAAGGATTGTTTGAAATGCTAATCACGGGCAGAAAGGGGAGAGAAAAGAGATGAGCTTCTTCACTGCTGAGAGTATTTACATGATGCTTTTGTTTGTCTATCTAAACTAAGGACTCCTGTGGAGAGGACGCTGTTTATAGTAATGATGGGAAACATTGAAGAATCTTTGCTCTGAAGCAAATTGTAGCTACTAATAGAAACTAGTGTTTGCCATTATTGGAACTTTATCAGTTGTACTCGCATGAACAATATTTGAAGAGCCACCATAATTGCTATTCTTTTACTGTATCTCTTGTGTTTGGTTGGATACATTTCCATTTCATCATGGCAGTGTAAAGATGTCTCATGATCCTGCAGATACACTGATTACCAAATTACCACATCTTAAACATCGAGCATTTATGAATAACAGTTGAAAACCAGCATTTTCAGAACATTTTAATCTATATTTATGGTGATTACTTACTGGTGCCTTAACGACATAAGCTCTATCCAGTGAATAATTTAAAGTCATGTTAACTATAACAGAAATACTGTATACTGTGTATGTGCGTAAGTGTACTGTATATGTATGTAGGATATCTCCATCAATGAGGAAACTATGCAAAATGAAAAGAACTACCCTAATCTTTGACGCCATCAAAAGATTCAAGATAATCTTTCAGTAATATCATCCCTATATATTGTACATGTACAGTACATGTTTTTTTTATGTTTTTCATTGGTCTAGAAAAATTTAATTATGTCATTTTCTAATTTTATGGAGCCAAATTACTATTAAATTATCATTTTTTATATTTTTGAAATTAGGATAGAAACTACAGTACTCTGGAAATGCCCAGAATAAAAGTTATCACCCCATTTTAGACAGGCTGCTTAATATTATTTGCTAGGCCGAAGGTCACAGACAGACAGATTACTCTCTGTAGCATCTGGCCACAGGGCACTGCAGAGCATGGTTAAAATAAAATAAACTATCCTGAGGCATGTGTATGAAATAATTGAAATTCAGGGAATTTATCAACTTTTTGCTCATCTTGACATGGTGCGTAGTGAAAAATGTTAAGAGGCTTTTCTTTTTCTTTTAAATGTGTCTTTGTGTGTAAAATATGTGCATATTCTGGATTGTAGGATTCTATGACTAGAATCAAATTAGCATGTTTTGACTGCAGGCAAATACATTGGCTACTACGATCAAACTGGATTTTGGTTCGTGACTTCGCCATTATTTGACAATTGAGATTACATTTAACATAATTACAACAGAGATGAACAATTATAATTGAATGAAAGATAAATTAATTGGACAATGTGATGCTGTCTTTGACTCATGACAGTGTGGTTTAGGTATATAAAAACGTAGTAATGTAACTCAATAATTACACAACGTAAATAACAATGTAAAAATTATCCATTCATTTTCCCTAAAGAATCAACTTTGGGCAGAATTTCAATTTATGTAGAAAAATTATTGAATGCGGCAAACTGATGGATATTTTTTGTAGGGATATGAAATCCTAATTATCAATATTAATATCAATATTATTATATTGTAAACAAGGTTTTGGGATAGAAACTTGAATTGTGCTAAGAGATTGCAGTTTCCAAACTACATTTCAATCAGCACTTGTTCTTCACTATTTGACTATAACAATGTCACTTGATTATTTGGAGTTTGCACTCTTGCAAAATACTATTCACATTAGGTGGCACCTAACTTGTAAAGTGTTTTTAGAAGTGTCTTGTACGGGCAATTGTGATTTACTGTCAGACTCCATTAAAGTCAAGCTATGTGTTGAGGCCAGAGAGAAGAAAAAAACCCTCAGCTATGCCACAGCCAGGATCTGCTCATTTCACGTCTTTCATTTCAGACAGACACTAACATTCTGTCAACTTCACCCACAACCACCTTCACACAAAAATCTAAATTGAAAATATATAACTACTACTGGCTTCAAAAGAAACATCTGTTTTGCTTCTGTTTTAATTAGTTGTCTATGTTCATGCAGAATTTCCGCCCCATTTATAACTTGTACAAATCACCACAAATGTATGCTGCTAAAATATTTGACAAGAGAACAACTGCTTTTTAGAGGGACTATCATTCCACAAGAATTATCCAGTTTTATGTTATACTTTTTTTCTGCAAAAGTGTTGCATGCTCACCGCAGTGGGCTGGACAGGGCAAAATTACGACTGATAGGCCTACTGTATCTCCTAAAAATGTATAAATAAACCGTTTATTGAAATGATCTCTCTCTATATTTCTAGCCTAACAACGCCTATTAAACATATTTTCCTTAGGTTTATTACCGACCCTGTCTGTATGGACAGTGTGACATCCAGGCATCGCTGATTTGCTTACGCTGATCCGTCTCCACAAGGTCACTAAGCGGGCAGGGCCCATAAGGAAACATATGGCTATCACACACTTGTCTCCTTCATTTGCAAACAATTATATCAGGTTCACGGCCGGTCACACCTGATTAGATTCCCACGGCTATAAATTAACCTTTTGTAGGCCTAATATGTAGTAGCCTCTACAATGCGCTGCGATTATGTTCAAAGCCCCGTGCTTTTAATTACATTATTAAACTTGCCAAAATGAATGGGGGTGACATCTCCCCCTCCAAACACAAACATCAGCTGAACAGCTCGACATTGCGTTGACGTAAACTTGATGTGAACCAATGCAGACTGCGCTGATGTCATTGTAAATCAGTCAATTGTTTGCTCTGTGATCAGCGCATTATTCTTCAGTTCCAAATGGCATAAAAGGCCTGGTGCTCTCAGCATGATTCATTTAGATGAAAGCCCATGGTGTTGGGGGTAGACGAGAGGCACCTGATGTCGAGTTTAATTAGAATCCAGTTTGGGTTGTGTTACCTTGACTTTGAAATCCCAGCGTCCCGCAGGGGCAGTGAAGACAGGTCTTCATTTGTGGATGTGATTAGACTTGGTAATCGTTAGAAGTTGCTTGACGCCATGAGAGGAGATGCGACATGGTTCCCAGTGTTACCTTTCACTTTGAACTAGCCTATATCGTTTGTGCGCGCAGTAGGCTGTATATAGGCCTAGGCCTACTGGTCATTTTTCAGTTGCATATTGCAGTTTTTACTATTAAAGTTGCATAGCCTACTAACTATCCACCTGTGTAGATAGCGTTCAGTCAGTGTTCAGTGTTTTCTATACAGTAGCCTATAGTAGGCTGAAATGGCAACTGCGGCACTGATCTTCACTCAAGCAGACAATTGTGACTGTGTGGGATTCCTACCCAATAACCCCTATCACTACACTTCTCTGCTCCAAGATGAAAAGCGTAAAATCAATGGAAATGTTGCTGCCACATCCCGAGCGTCGCGTGACTCGACTCGCGAGCGCTTGTTGAATGAAGTGTGTCTTCAGAACGGACCCATGGGAGACTCAATTCCCATGACGTCGCCGGTGCGTCATACAAAACAGTCAGGCCGCATCAACATCTTATTTCTCGCCACTGTGCAAGCCTAATGAACATCAGAGCCTGCAGGAGTAGCATAGAAAGCCACTCTGAAGACTGAAGAATAAGAGAAGCGTTTCTTCTGTCTCTATTTCTCACATAGTTGGTATAGCAGAGCCATGGCGAATCTGCAGAATCTGAACTGAATCTGTATGCATTATTGACCAAAATACCAGGTCTGTATTTGGACTAAACTAAGTTATTGGCCCTGGCAATGACTGCATATGATTAAACCATGGATTTGAGTAATATTGCATCCCATAAACATTAGGATTTATGCGACTTATGATACAAAAATCAGAAAAGCTATATAAGGCCAGTGGAAAATATACATTTAATTACTGGGACAATTGCTGTAATGAGTTTAAGCACATGTCAATGGATGGCTTTATTTTACACAAATAAGGCATTTCAAGAAATTAAACCAAACGACTGGTATCTTGGTGAATCAAATGTTTTTAAAGATACACTTCTTGATTGAATTTAACCACCCCCAGAATCCAAAGTTTCCTCCCCAGCTCACTGTTTATGTTTTGAAACACAGCTGTGCACAAAAGTGCATGTGGCTGTAGGGGGAGGAGAATTGAATAGGGCAAACCAGCATCTAACTAAAACTTGCAATGCTGGTTTCAACCACAAGGGTAATTCCAGACACAAACTGAGGAGTGTACCTTTATCATATCGGACAATTTGTCAAAATAATTTAGTAAACCCATTTAAGGTGTGCGCAACAACCATAGAAACTAATGGAAAATGTTGTATCAAGACATACAAGATGTATTGGTAAAATGTCTCCTTGTCAACAGTCAGAATGTATCCTTGTAGAGCGTATGGCAGAGATAGAAAACACGTTCTTACACTAACCAAACTTTGGCCGTTTGTTGCATTACAAAGATTAGAACAGGGAGGATCAATGTTGAAAGACTCAAATGATTCACGTTTCACCATCATCATGGACAGAGTTCTTGTAGACACAAAAGCACAAACAAGTTATGTACAACGTTGTTGTTCTTTACACAATATTTGAAAAGACCTGAGGGGTGTCAACTACTGTACTTTACCGGCTTACCCCAGTCCTTTAACCTCTCCAGTCTCTGTGGTTTGTAGCTAACAGATATCCTTCCGTCTGTTAGTGCTAAAGGATGGGTGCGTGAATGCACGCCAGATGGTTCTGCTCAAAGTAAAAACCAAAAAAAAATAAAGGATGAAAATGAATTCATCACAAGGTTATGATGATGTCCCCCGCAGGCAGCTTGAGGCGTTGGTATTTATAATACCCTTAAGCAGGATGTGTTTTATCCATCAACATCTTTTCACACCTGTACACGGGGGAGTGTCCGTACCTCCAACAGCAACACAAGTTTAAGATCTCTGTTGTAGCTGGTCCTGGAACCATGCTGCGGAAACATCAAAAAGGAAACTGCAATTTGCCATGAGTTACCAATAAATCCCTTTTTTAAATCATATTAGACATACAGTAATACAAACATAGAAATAAATAGGGAACATTTTATAACAAAAATGTATAGGCTGATGCCTATCTAATGAAACTCACCTGTGAAGGAACCCTCACACCTGGGCTGTCCCCATGCCTCCTGCCTCCAAAGTGTTAATATGTTGATGTGGTGTATGGTTGAGTGTTCTGAAAGGAAATAAAAAAAAGCAGAAAAATGGCAGTTAGAACATGACGATTCAAACAAGTCCAATAACCGCAGCATTCTGCCCACATAACTACATTACTCTGTGACTGCACAGTGAGCGCTGATGCCCTGCAATGAGATCATGTTACATGTCCAGAGAGGTTATCTCACCCTAGTGGTTTTGATCTTGTTCCCAGCATAGCACATCCAGCCTGAGTTGTCGGGGAGAGTCTTGCATTCCTCGCCCTCCAGGCAAGGCTCCATCTCACACCACCATTTCCCAATTACTATGGATGCTACAGGCAACAAAGACAAGAGAAGCTAGGGTCTCGGTACATTTTGCCACAACCCAAAGCACCCTGCAGCTTAGAGATGGTTATTTACTGTACTGTACTCAGCATGGTGCATGCTGATCTTAATGAAACAGAATTACTGTTGTTTCCAGGTTTGGTCCAAAACACTTGTTGAAATTCAATATTAACTTACGATACAATATTATATGAACCTCGATGCGTACAGTGCATAGCAGAGGGATTGAAATTTCAACATTCATTGAGTGAGTGGGTTGGTAGGTGTGGTTGTGAATTTACTTTATTGCAGGCCATAGTTTTGCCATCAGAAGAGAAAATTGCCTTAAATACAGGGTAAGTAGAAAGTAAATGGGTTGTAATGTATGGTAGAGGAAAAGAGACTGTCAGAGCTGACATACAGAGGCCTAATACTCCCTTTCTCTCTTGACTCAGAGATTGTGGCAATATTTGCAAAGGGATTTAAGCTAAAAGCCACACAGGTGAGAGGTTTCCTTCAATCCAAATCCACCTTTTGACAGGGTCACACATTAGTGCTCAGTATAAGATCACGTAATACTTGTAGGAGACATTTGTGAAAATAAATCTCTAAAACCATTTAGAAAAAAATGTCTATAAGGAACCTGTATATCAATAACTTGAAACATATTTATCTTGAATAAAGCTAATATTATGTGGGACAAGGCACTGCCTAGGTAAGTATTTCCCCACCTCTCCAGAAACAGCAGTGGCTTTTTGCAGAACAAATTAAAAAAAAAACACTCCGAAAGTAGAGGTAGCTGATTTCACTCATTAGTTGTGCCTATTGTATCTTACAGGAGTGTTGTGTTAGAATGCACTATAATCAGCTTCATAGTACTTGCATATATATTGCATATATATATTGCATATTGCTAGATTCTAAACCAGGTTTTCACACCTCTAGGTGTTAATAGAAAGTATGGTCACAGTTGAATTTGCACCACCCATTCAATGATTCTTTTGAATCCAGTGCAAATATATTCAATATATACTGTATATAAGAATAAGATAAATATATACAGTATATAATATATACTATAACTGAATTGCTCTCTCTTTTTCATTTGACCAGGCTGTGCACACAAGGTAAATATAAGCTATTATGCTTACCGTCAACACATGAAGGTCTATTTCTTGTGGTCCCTGCCACTTTCCCAGGTAGACAGGAACACTTGACTGTCTGTGACCGCTCCTCGATACGGTTTTTATTACAGCATCTGTGAGCAGCGATTACCTCACATGTGCCCCCCTCTAAAAAAAAAACAGACAACAAACAACATTAAGTCATCATCTCTGGTTTGAGCAAGTAGAACAATTGTGGGATGTTTTGTTTTGCCATCTACATTGGCTCATTTGGCTGCGTTCTCCGATACAGGTTGTTGTTCAACTGCTCAGTAAACAAAATAGCCAAACATGTGTCTTAATTTACAATTTAACACCAGTGGATTATTTCCGTGCGACCAATCACAGGGTCTATTCACCAGAGAAACAAGACTTATGTGCTTTCAGTAAGCGGGGACCTTGAGGACGGTAGAGCGATGACGAAAGAGATGTGAGCGAGCAGGAAAAGACTATTATTCTATTCAGCAGGAGAAGCCTGCTTGAAGGCTAACACGGATGCTAACAGTGGCTCCGCTGTGCAATTATCACCCAGCTTCCGACTGTCCCCTCTAGGCTGAGAAGACTGGACCAGACCCAGTGGACTCTTAACCCTGCTCACCCTTCCTCAACCAGTGTCCTCTCCCACCCACCGCACTCAGGCTCTCTGCATACTAAAGGACCACAGGAGAATTCCACCCATCAGCACAAGGTCAAGGAGGTGTTCACAGAGTTATTAACCTGCACAAGCCACATGTTTTAATGAACAGCAAATACGTGGGGGAATATTGAGTGTCCATCCAAGTGTGGAATAAAAGACTAAACACATTTGTGTGTTTTTATGGCCAACATCCAGATCTATCTGTTAAATCTTGATCTTCTGAGTCCCTTAATGCAGAATAATATCCTTTAAGCAGAAAAGCTACTGCAGCTACACCCAAAAACCTCACACATTTTCTCACTTTCATAAAAATTTCATTTATACATTGATAATCGGAAAATGTAAAGTGAACCCGCATTAGTTATGCCAATTCTGAATCATATGTAAGTAAGTGAGAAAGCCTCGCAAAGGCAAGCTTGTGTGAGCTTGTTTGAGGTTCAGGAACTATCCGGAACAGGAAGGAGCTTGTTTGTGTTACGCACTATTCCACCGCACCTAAGTGAAGACTATGCAAATCAGCAGGCATGGCCGGGGGCGGGCCAAGTGCTGTGTCCATTACAAATGCAACTCTGCTAATATCTTTTGAACAATGAGCCATGTTCAGCGTATACACACACAGTTCCTGCCTCAGAAAAAGTACCTACTCAAAAGCAGGAACTAAGAAATGATTCAGTTTCAATAGCTCCAGTGGGGATAAACCAACATTAGCCCTTGTTGATCCCCTAGGTACAAGTACACCCCTGGGCTCAGTTCCACACTCTTGTCTGTCCTAGTACTCCTCTAATTTCAACAGAATAAAAGTATGTATAACTTCTCCTTTCAATGGCCGCCTCATGGGAACCCAACATTCCCACGTAGTGTAATTCTAGACATAACCAAGGTCATATGGTCATATGAGGTGTTTCAAGATGCAATACACCTGCTTTGAACAATGTGAGATTCGGTAAATACCCCCTATCACAAGCTAGCACAAGTGTCTACTGTAGCATACATAATCAACAGCTCAAGGTGATAATCACTATTTTTAAATGATTAGAAACTACACTAATTGCTGTCGTTTAGTTAAAGGGAGAAAGGAAATAAGATAGTGTGGCTGTTTGCTGTTCCGTGCCAAGTCAGTTGAGTTTCTGGGGTTATCATTACTCCTGTCTGCGTGCTGTAGAGAATATCAACAGCCGTCAGTTTATCTGAGAATATCCAGAACCCTTAGCCAGTTTGGGACAACGTTGCCTGCCGCCTGGCACACACAAGAAAAGGGCATGTCTGCACAACGTTAATCATGATGTACCAGTGGCACTGGGGCATCATTTCAAAACAACAGCCTACAGGGGTTTGTTCTCCTTAATGCATCTCCTTAATTGCATAAGACAGCCCCAGATTTCTTCTTTGATCTATTCAAAACACACTCTCATTGCTAGTTGCAGGCTAACAGAACAACAAAATGGGATACTCTATATTTAGAAGAATGCATTAAAATCAAATAAAAATGCAAAACTAGCTTGATTCCCCCCCGCCCCCCTAGCGGCCAGATGGGCTGGACAACCTTTAAACCAAAAGTAACCGAAGTTTCAACCATGGTGTCTGCTTCTGAGTATGATACCCTCCAAGAACCCATCTTTGCCTTATAAATATTTCAGGGGGGAGACACAGAATAACATGGCTCTCGATGAATACTCTCATCAGCTAAGCGCTTGAGCCATGCAAGAGTATAATTGTTTCCTCTCTTTCAATTTCCATTTATTATCAATGACTGTGAACAATGTCAGCCTCCAAAATGACAAACGGCTTTGGAAAATGTGGGCATGATCATTGCCGCTCTGTGCGTTCTCCCTTTCTCTGTCTGAGTTTTGTATGCCTCCCTCTGTCTCAAAGTTATAGAAAGACTGAAAGCAAACAAAGAAGAGAGTGCGAGAGGAGCATTGGTAGTATTGTATTCGAATTTTGTGTGTGTGTGTGTGTTACATATGTGTCCGTACTGCCCGCGTACCTGTATGTCCTGTCACCTGGGCAATTTTGATTGACAAGCGACAAGGGTCACACAGAGATTGTCATCCCGAGGTTAGACAGGGGGTCTCTGCAGGCCTGTTGCTGCTGTATTGTTCTGCACACCTGCCTCTTCATTATTCTGAGCTACAAGAGCTGTCAAAGGAGGAGGTAACAACCAACCTGTGCCCCAGACAGAACTCTGCCCATTTTTCTAACTCCAGCTGAGGGAATTAATGATAAATCCTGCCAATTGTGTCATACATGAGTTGTCGTTTTATTTTAATTTGAGATACTTGCCTGAAAACAGAGTGCTTGCAGTTGTAACACCCAAAAAAACTAATTTGCTGTCTGTGAATTATCAACACTTTGCTCACAGACACATCTGTTGAGCTTACCAATTCCACTTTTTCACAGACCCTAATTGTAATACAATTAAATTGGCAAATCAGAACACCTGGCATCACCAGGTTTTTCAGCTTCTGATCGGCAAGTGAATACAGATGAATGGACCCTATTTGGCTCTATGAGTCACACTGGAAAGGGAACTGCGTCGACATCCAATGAGCTATGGACAGCCGCCCTGCAAGGATGCGTATCCTGTCAAATCAGCCATGACCGACACAGGACACAGTGTAGTGAGTAATCACGCTCACACTGGTCCCACTTGCTTAAATGCCGATATATTCTGGCATTGTTTTATTCAAAGACTGGGTACAAGTTTACTGGCAGCAATATCATCCAGTGTCTCTCTCTCCTGGTCGACTCCTGCTGCTTTACTATGGAAACAGGTGATTATTAATAATCCCACACCTATTTACAATCCTTGAGTCCCGTGAACCACACCTCCCGACACTCCCTCCCAAATACAGACAGGGCTAAACATGCCCACGGCAGATTTTAGAAGCACAGATCCACGACTCTGCCCGCTAAATGACTGTGAAAGGAGTTCACACGGATCGAATGCACGGCTTTTCACAGGTGATGTAACATCGACTGCACAGAGGAATGTGGTCAGTTCGTCTCAATAGAGATCTCACCGTGCAATCACTAAGCAAAGACTTGCCGCCTTCTGTAATAAGCGCAGCCTCAGTGAGGGGCTAATACCTAATATACACTGTCAATGGAAGCAGTTCCCTTCTACGATCTGTTTTGGCCATTCGGAAGTATGTAGACGTGGCTATGTGCATGCAAATATTGCAACTGTGTATGCAGACATATTCAGAAGTCAGTCTGAATACCGTCTAGGGGTTGGTACAAAGAACACTTGCCAATGCCATTAAATTATGTATTTTATTTTTTTTTACTCGGAATATGGATGAAAACTGTGCAAGACTGAACAGATAACATTGAGAATAGCGAGCATTGCACTGTGCAGACCATCTAAATGGAAAGCCTAGGGGACTCAATTTAGCTAGTAACCTGGCTCTTTCCTGAGGCTTTGGAGGCACATGATTGGCAGCCGGTGGCTTAGTGTGTGTACACTCCTTACAAGACGTGGACACACACTTCGCTGTATGCACGTATACATAAACACAAGCGCACACAAATGCACACATGGGAGCGCTATAAGGCGCATGTGCACAATGCGCGCGCACACACACACACAGACGCGGGCTTCATGAATGTGTGACATTTGAATGCTACCTCATAGCTCAGACTCAATATGAAATGCTGCTTCTTGGCTGTGTTGCAGCCTAAAATGTCCCCTCAACATCTCTGTAGAAATTCATTTAGAATAAACAGCAGTTTCGGCATCTCCAGGAGTTCTGGACGTCCACGGCACCATGTTCCTAAACAGCACGCCTGTCCCTAAACAGCACGCCTGTCAACCTCTAAATGGAAAACGCGTCCAAGGTGACTCATAACAAGCAGAATTCTCCCTGTTCATACTCTCAGCAGACGTCCAAGCCAGCAGGCAACAACGGCCCTGTCGCTGGCGGGGTAATGGGACGGCTAGATTAGAGAAAGTCAAATTAATGCAGATGGGAGACAGAGAGAGAGAGGGCACCGAACATGTGACTGCATGCTGAGCGTCTATTTTTTCTCCCCCACTTCCTTCTGTGAAAACATGTGAAGTTCCAGCAGTAGTGGTGTGTGAGTGTGGTTTGCTCTCCTCCCCCCCCACACACACACACACACACCCACACAGCCACGTGCATATTTTCATGGACAGCTCTGAAAAAAACACAATATGGATTCAGTATTTGAAATTTAGCAGATAAAGTAGCAGTAATAAACTGGTATGAAGAAAATGTTCAGAAATGTAAGAACATCATATGTAAGTTACTTAATACAAAACAACCTTGATCGTGCTTCAAAAATGTAAAGTTTATTTATACGGTATACAGTATTCATCAAACTATGAGGATATTGTACTTTCGTCTATTCACAGCGCTTTTGTGTGTGTTTTTATCTGTGTGTACAATAATTGTGTCTACTATACCTCTGCCAATGAAAAGAATCTACCCTTTTCACAGAAGATGCAATTTACAATGTGCTGAGGAAAAAAAATATCAATTTACTTTCTATAAACGCAATGATTGTGAAATACAGGCAGAGAAATTCATGAAATACGGCTGCCAGCTCTGACAGTGTCTGTTACACAAGGAGAACATGAGATTTGTCCTGTGCAGTCAACCACTAAAGATGGGCAATGCGTTATTGAAATGTAAAACGACTACTCAAGAGTACCGAGCTTGTGTTGTTTTAAGAGGCATGAATACGGCATAGGAAAAAGCACGCCAAGAGAGAGTGGGATTTTTTTTTTTCCATTTGCATGCCTGCCTCAAAGCTCTTCTTTTAAGTTGTCACACACAGCATGTGACCCTGGACCCCCCTTAAGACTGGTACTGATCATAGCCTTGAAATGATATTCGGACTCTTGAGGAGTTGGACCCTTATATGAAAAAACGCCCACAGTTATTGTAGAGATATGGGCTTTGTTTGGCGCGACAGCCACCAACTGTACAATAGCAAGCGTATAATAGCTTTCATGTGTACAGAGAAAATCTTTTCTTTTGCAACATAGTGTATGTTGTTGTATAAACAGAAACGTGACAATGTATATGGTGGTGCTATTGTGAACCCTTTAGAATGTTATTAATTTCTGCATAAATACAACCTAAAACATTAACAGACTTTCATCCAAGTCATAAAAATAGAGCTAGAGAACCTTTACAAAAAAAATTACACACGAAAGGACATTTTTTGTGATTTAAATGAAGATCTGATTACACTGTAGGTCAAATTTATGCAGACATTCTAACAGGTTCAGAAAGAACCACTATAACCACTCTATAAACTGTACTGTACGTGGTGACAGATTGAAATAAAGCAATAACATTATAATTTAACTGTCACGATTGGTTTGCATAGGCCCGTGCACGCCCTGTGCCTTCCGTCCTGGCACACAGGTGCGCCTCATTAACTATTATGGGCCTTATTTAAGTTCGCCAACAGCACTAGGTGCTGGTCATTGTTTCTGTTCACCTGTACATTGTGTTTCTGTTTGTTGACCCTGGGACTTTCGCAATCCAGCGCCATCCTGCCCCTCCGGTTAGCGCCCCTGATGTGTCGGGGTCCTGCCAGTCACGTAGAGCGCCTGGAGGCTTCCACCATCTCCGCTTCACGCTGGTCAGGGCACGCGGGAGGGGCTCGTCGCCTGAGCTGGGGCCTGGCCTGGACGCGAGTGGTCCCACGTCACTGCCACCAGCCTCCTGAGGGTCTGTTCCTGCGTCGACGGTCACCAGAGGGTCTTCGCCGCCGGAGCCGGCCTACGGTCCGGCCTACGGTCCGGCCTACGGTCCGACCGCTGGAGGATCCACACCGTCGCAGCCGTCCCTCGGCCCGGTCGCCCGCGTATTTGCGCCGCCGGACCCTGTCCCTTGTCCAGACACCTAAGGCATCAGGTCTGCGTTGCCGGTTGCCTGGGAGCCCTCGCCGCCGAAGCCAGTCTACGGTTCGGCCGCTGGAGGGCCCACCCTTCCACCCTTCCACCGCCTGTCCCCTGCACGGCCGCTTGAGTGTCCTCGTCATCGGGGCCCGAGCTTGGCCCGGCCGCCAGAGGGGTGCCACTGTTGCCTGACAGGGAGTCCTGCACAAAAGGCGCCGCCAGGAGGCGCGCCTCAGAGCGGGGGGTACTGTCACAATTGTGACTCTGCCTCCCGTCCTGGCCCACACAGGTGCGCCTCATTAACTATTATGGGCCTTATTTGAGTTCGCCAACAGCACTAGGTGCAGTTGGTCATTGTTTCTGTTCACCTGTACATTGTGTTTCTGTTTGTTGGATTATTAATATACTGTACGCTTCATGCGTTCACCGCTTCCACGTCTGCCTGCGTTTTTCCTCTGGCTTACTCTCGCCACTCCAAGACACACTGTTACAATTAGATCTTTTTTTCTTTCAATGTGTCAGCATTCACTTTTAAATGTCAAACTCTACCTGTCATGCTCTCTCGGCCTTGCCAGAGCTGGTATTTCATTTCAGATGGCCTGACCTGATGAAAGAGTTACATGCAGTGTGAATACACTGTAGCGTAGAGATATACACAGGACACAAACGCACAGGAACTATATTTAATACGTCCTAATGCAGTACCTCAATAACCTTTGATTCAATTTGAAATCTACTCCCACGAGCCAGGAGAAATGGTTCTAAACTTGCTTGATGGAAATCGGAGATTAAGGAAATGGTTTATTACAAATTCATTATGCTCAGACAATGGTTTGAGTTTTATTCACATCTTATTTTAGATTATTTAATTATGTAGAGTATAGAGCTTTGATATGGTGCACATGTGGATATGGAGTTATTTTATTGTACAATGACCCCTGAATGTCTTGTGAAATTAAAGGACATCTGGTCAAAGCATAAAATCAAAATTGAACATATATAAGAAGCATGACATGCCCCGTGTTTTATAATATTTTAATCGTTCCAATTCGTTCCAAGAGGTAAAAAAGCTCAGTCAGTCCCCCGGCCCTGTGGCAACAACATAATGTCCATTCTAATACACTCCTTGCCTATTTCAATCTCCTTACCCTCTATAATTGGATTCACAGTTTAAGTATGCAGTAAGACTTGTGGTGCACCAAGATATTAGAGTTTTAAAAAAGGAAATATCCAATAAAGATGATAAACCTGTTATTAATTACTTTGCATATATCTCAGACTATTTTCCCCCTTGGAACCAATTAGGAAGTTGATATGCTTCTTTTTGAATTTAATGAGGTCTAAGTAATGATAATGAATTTCACATTCCTGCCAAGCATTGAAATAGGCCGGTGGAACCATGAAAGCAACGCAACATACAGTAAAGGATCTTCGTGAGGTTCCAGTCCAGCAAAAATATTCCTTTGATTCAGAAAAAAAGAAAAATGTGTAATTGAGGACATTATAACGTAATGATGTGTCATTTTAGGAGCCCGTAATGACAAAGTAAAGTGGGGCATGTGTAGAGAGATAGTCAAAAGCAATACTGGAGAAACAACTCTAATAACTCACTATGTTTGAGGGAACAATTCATCTTTCAACATGTAGAATTACAAAAATTGCAGCTAAATTCCACTATCAATGCCCAACCTCTCCAGATTGAAGGGACAGGCAGTCTTCCACATTCAAAGCAGCTACGAAAAAAGCCAAAGTCAGAGTGAGTGAATGCCTTGTGACATGCCTTGTGACATGCTTTGTTGCATGTGCTGCTATGATGTTTTTTAAGGTTAGAAATAAAGAAGAGCATCTCCATTGCCCCCTGGTGAGTTACCAATATGAAGATAACCAGCTGTCTTTTGTCTTTTGTTGTGGCTGCTGCAGGCTATAGTAGTAGTATAGTAGTAGTAGGTGGTGGCTCTGTTTGCAAGAAATTGCAAAGTTAGAAAGTCTATGCAGTACACATAATGCGAGACAGACTATATATATATTAACTGGAGTTTGAGCAAACTTGGTCTTCTGAAGCCTGTAACATTAACATCATAGTGTATAATGAAATATGTGTTACTTGGGGGCATTGCTTATTTAGAAGGGAGAGAAAAATTATCAAATTTTTAAATGTATTCAATCCCTATTGCAAGATGTCATGTTGTGAGCTGCTTTTATGGGAAAGGGGGGGGGGACGGATATTTGTTCCCTTTTCTCTCATTACTTCACATAGAAGGAATTTTGAGTGTTTGTTACTGGGTGGGGACAACATATTGTCTGTTGTTCTTTAGCTCACTGGGTAAATCTTAGCTCTCACACTGCCAGGAATACAGATTTTCAGTGCTAAGAATGAATACTCTCTTAGTACTGCAAAGGTAGTGTGTCCTCTGAATGGAATATTTTGTGTCTGGTGTATAACTCACCTTGTGACACAGAACGCATAATAATGAAACTTTAATACTAATTACACCTAACATCTTCATTAGAGATGAATTAACATGAATGGATAATGTTATCCATAAAACCATTTAATGACTGAATTCTCAAATAATACACATTGCACAGAGAGGTGACTCAGTGGACACTAATGTACTGGCTTAGTAATGTATTACTTTAAGTAGCATATGTGTGAAAATCCATCAATTTATTCTGCCGGTGAGTTTTTTCCACATATTTAGCTAGATGCTGCCAAATCTGTAAAAGCAGGTCTTCTTTTAAGTGTATCAAGAGATCAACTGGCACAATCTGTCTCTAATACTTACTGTATATGTTTGCATCTGCATGTGCAAGTTGTTTCTAACAGGTGTACCAAAATATTAAAAATATAATAATAATCATCGCTGAACTTTTAATATTGGCACCAAAGTTGTTGCAGTATTCTCTGCATTTACAGTAAAATCTCCAAAATCCCTCTTCTATGAGTGGATGTTGATCATTTTCAGCAGAAACCATTGGCAGCATAGGTTAGTACATGGAGGCAGAGCTCTAACCTTTTTATTAATGCTTGGGCATTCTGAGGAGCGTCTGAGGTGAGCAGCAACTGGCACAGTCATGAGAAAGAGAACACTGGCTAATTAATTTAGCTGTGGGCCAAAGAAATTCATTCTGCACATGAGCGTTGTGACCACAAACCATAGCCTCCGCACAGAACTGGTTCAACAGCCTCAATTAAACATGCTGTTTAAACAAATATCCACCAGCTTAGCAGAGTCCTCGCTCATCAATAATTCATTAACTTAAAGAGAGAATATAAATGGGAAACACTGTGAAATTTGTATAAATTTGTAGCTCTGAGCATATAGTAATAATTAGGGTGCGGTTTGTCCAGTTTAATTTATTTAAAAACAATTACTTTTCTTTTCTGGGATTTGGTCGCAAACAACAGCAAGCTAAATATGACAGAAAAATGTTTTTACACTTCTTAAAAATGTATTCATTAAAAGAATAGGTACACTTTTTCAACCTAGACCTTATTCAAATGTTGTTTCCCATCATTTATAGTCGTGCACAGCATATCTTTACTGATTCCTGTTTCTCAAAAACCTGTTTCCGGTATGGATAGAGCTATGGAATAAACCCTGAGAGAAAGCAGGGTGTGCAACAATTTCCTTTTGGTAGAACATTTTAAGTGCTTAATTTTTGCTGGATCTAGCCGGAACAGGGTCCAGTATTTCTCAATTTTGGACCACCCGTGTGAATGTTGAATGTGAATCTTTTTGTAATATTCTATTTAATATTTCCGACATAATAGAACAGAAGTTGACACTTCTGTCACTTTATCGTTTCCCCTCAAACAGTCCTAATTGGCTCATATTTAATGTAGACAGCTAACGAACCTATCAATGACTAGAGCACAACATTATGTCCCACCAGAGTCACAGAGTTCCAGAGTGTGAAGGACACTACTGGCTGGGTTTGAAACCCTGCAGCAAAAGCTCTTGGCATGATTAAAAAACCCATTGGGCACCCGGTGTCTAAAAGTGTACGCATGTAGCTGATACAATTGAATCCAATTGGATAGCAGAGGAGAGACAGCTCCGCTAGCTTATATAGCAGTAGGAGGAGAGTTGGAGGCAATATGGGCAGCTCTGATATCTAGATTAATAACATGAAATGTCTACTTATTGTCCTTCTTTTTCACTATCTTCACAGTATCTTCACAGTTTTGTGGTGAGGATGGAGATGGTGATGCTGGTAGTGATATGTTAGTGACAAATAAGGAGGTGGACTCTGCTGTGTTTTGGTGGTGTTGATACTAAGATAACCCAACCCCACTGCTGATGTGAGCTGTGGACTTCTGACTGTGGAAAAGCTCAAACAAATGCCCATTAATCTTCATCTAGAGGTGCAGTAGGAGGCTTGAGTGTTAAGAGTGTTTCTCACTACTAAAGCTATTGGCAATGTTTTGCTAGCACCATTACACATAATTGGAAACAAAATGTTAATAAGCTCTGGGTCGGGGAAAAAGCGAACCTATCTTTTGACAGAGAAGGGCTCAGGTTCCAGGTCTCCGAATCAAGTGCTGGCTCTCAGCCTTCACTAGATCATGCATAGGGAGAATGGGAAAAACTCTGACTGGTGTGGCCTGAGGCTGAAGCTACGCGCCACTTCCCATTGGCACTGCAACAGAGTGGGGGGAAAGGGGGTAAAGGGGGTGGGGGGGGGGGTGGGGGAGTCATGGGAGCATTGTTTAGAGGACTAGAGGAAGAGGGGAGAGAGAAATGTATGTCAAAATAATGCGCCTCCAGGATGCATTATATAAGGCTATTAAACTGTCTAAAACCGTGCATGGAGGGAGACAACCTTTGTTTGTGACAGCTGAAAATCCATTTTTCATGTTAGCTGCATTGTGAGCTACCAGCAACGGGCTTCCTTTATTCGAGAGCACAGTGAGAATTCCTGATCCTCCGTTCCTCACTAAAGCCCATGAAAGGGATCCGTACGAGATTTAAACTGGATTTTCTCTCTGGAAACAAATGGAAGGAGTC
The DNA here is from genome assembly GCA_025447815.1 of Percopsis transmontana. NCBI lineage: Eukaryota > Metazoa > Chordata > Actinopteri > Percopsiformes > Percopsidae > Percopsis > Percopsis transmontana. Next base: position 5,139,181 of record JAOEHI010000022.1, read on the forward strand.
ATGTTCCAAGTACAAAGAAAGAACACGTGTTATTGTTGCTTAACATTGAAATTGTCCCCCAATTTTCAAGGCAGATCTCTGAGAAGCATGCAAGAGATGAGAGGACAACAGGATGGGGTGGCTTAGTACTGTTATAGATGTTATAATAGCAGGCAATATTGAAGTAGGACATGTGATATATGCATTTATATATACTGTATGGTATATATTGTACTACTGATATGGGCATTGTGCTCCCTGTAAACATATACATACTATTTCTCTCAAAAGGAGGGACTTCATGGCGATTTAAGGCAAAATGTTAATCCTGCTCAGGTTTTAACCATGTATTCACTATATACAGATACACCCTGCCCAAAACAGCAAGTTTTGAAATATTTGATCAAAAATGAAATGCCTTTAATCTACTAGCTACTGCTAGTCATACAGTATTGCCACATGCATATGTTTGCCCGAGGTTTTAGCCTAACATTAACGAGCAAAAACAGAAACAGATTTGACTTCATACTTTTGGGGAGTTATGACCTTTCAGTCATGTGCAGCTTTACACCGCCAGGCAAACTGTAGGTGAGAGAATAAGTTCATGAGAAAGCGAAGCCTCCTCCGGATGCCACTATCTACAATTTTGTCTCAGTGAATGCTGTTAACACCCACACATAATTCACCAATGGATCAATTTCTTGAAGTCGAAATAGACTGTTGCCAGGTTTTCATTCACATTCCAAAAGCATTTTTACCAAGAAGTCAACATTAGTGCCTTTGCAATATAGAATCATATTTCAGTTATTATTTCTCTTTTCAGTCAACATTTTGTTTTCAGGTAAGTTTGACGCTTACAGTAGAGGTGCACAGCATGTTTTTGCGTTACAGAGGCTAAGGGAAAATAACACCAGAATGAAGCGTAAGACGTTTCTTCTAGTTATAAGTCAAAACAATGTTTTCCCCATACAAGACTTTCATGTGGGGTCAGGATGTGGTATGGACAAGCTTGTTCCTAAAAACAAGACCTCTGTCCGGCAATTTCTGGATTCACAACAAACAGTCTGTTCGGTTTTTCAGCACCGTTCACGCTCTGTGCACCAAATAAATACAGGACCTTGTGAATCATGCCACAGAGAGCAACACTGCCTGTACCAGAAAAACAGAAAACAGCCCTGAGCATATTTGAGAGTGGCAGGCACCAATCTGTACGTAAGGTGAACGGCAGCTCACCTTGTCCAAACCACTAGGCACAAACACAAGCATCTATTTAGGGGTCACCTAGATAAAGGACTTTTGGACACACATTTTACTCAAGAAGGCAGCCAGCATGTCAATGTTCTCCTGGAATAGTTTCTTAAAGAGATGCTGCGATTTGTGTCTGAAATTACCCTGGTTGAAGCCAGTGCTACAGTACAAAATTGTTGCTGTTTTGGTTTGAAATTCTGAGAGTACATGTACCTCTTGCAAAGTTCTGAGTCGCTTGCATATCTCTGCTCATCCCTCTGAAGATCTCATAGGCTCACACCCCCCTTAACAGCCACCTTCAAATCACAATATTGTTACCAAAACACACATAGACGCTAATGAGTGAGAATGCCATCTATGTTCATATACTTTCTCTCAAATTGCAGTTTACAACTATTAACATACTGTAACAAAATGAACAAGTAAAATAATGCATACCCGGTCAAGCATTGGTCATAATTTGCATTTGGCTTTGTGATATAAACCATATCTCCCTATGGTCCTCAGTCTCTGGTGGTTCTGGTTCTTTGTAATCTCAATTTCCTCTGGTAATACCAGCCACTGTGAACTTGTGGCATTTCACCAACTTTAATGATTGGCCTAATGGTCTACAACCAACAGCCTTCCTGCCACCAATTCATGACCCGTCAACCCCAATCCTGCCACCAATCCAACAGGCACACAATACACAACAAAGAACAAATGTCCCGGTGTCAAAGTCAATCCAGGCAGCCATCCCATCCCCCTTCTCATAAAACTGACATCTCATTTATCCAGCAGTAAGAAGAGGGTATATGGTAAATGGAGTGACACAACATTTACATTACAGCAGCGGTTCCAGCAGGATTCAAATTATGTGTTTTGAGTACCTCCCCCCCTCCCCCCAATTCCCCCAGGCCATGAGTACAAAAAACATACGTTTATGTTTAAAATATTAAATTCCATTTTCCTCTTGTTGAGGCCACATTCATGAAAATAATTATATTTGTGTTTTTGTTTAACCTCTGCTAACGGCTGCAGTGATGAGTAAAATATTCTGACTCACAGGAAATGTACTTCTTTGACAAGACCCCTGGCTGCTACGCTGGAGGGACACTGGTGTACAGAATATAGAGTTTGTACTTTAATTCAGTCCATAATTATTCACCACGTCCACCTGAAAAGAACCATTCCACTTTCGTGCCATAATATATTCAGTTCACAGACAATGGAACCACACATATCAAAAATGAAGGAAAAGATTGTAGCAGGAACATAAACAGTAACAGCTGTGGGGGTGGTGACACTGTTTTGCTCTATTACCTTCACTACAGAAATAAAGACATACAGTAATCAAGTTAAAATCTTTGTAGGGCACTGTATAATGTGTCTGATAGCTAAAATACTTCTATCCATTCTTAATCAGTAAAGCATTAATTAATTTGAAGACTGTAGTTATCATAGCCACCATCAAAAGACTGTAATTACAGAATTTGACTAGAAAACAAAAACAGGCCTCCGTCTTCAAGGCAAGACACCATTTTTATGAAGCCATTTATCCCTTTCATATAACAACAAGACAAAACAATGAGCAGTACTTCATCTATATATCTAAATGGTACTCTGGTAATCTGGCGGTCTAGCCCAAGAAGCAAAACGCTGAGCCGACTCACCGATGGTGTGGATGGTGGTTCGCCCCGGCCTGGTCACATGATGCTGCTGGATAGTGTCGTAGAAGGTGGCGTGACACAGCTGGAGGGCAGCCACACTGACCCAGAGGCACAGGCAGAGCAGCCAGGACATGATGGGACACATCTGCTGAGGTTCAGCAGAGGTGGCGTCAAACACAACACAGCAACCTGTGACTCTCTCTCTCTTTCTCTCTCTCTTTCTCTCTCTCTCTTTCTCTCTCTCTTTCTCTCACTCACTCTCTACCTCTCTCTCTCTCTCTCTCTCTCTCTTTCTCTCTCTCTTTCTCTCTCTCTCTCTCACACACACACACACACACACACACATACACACATCACAAACAAACTATGGTACAAAATAAACATATACACTCAAATAGGCTATTCTTTTTTTTTTTTTACTGTAGGTGGTGGTTCTATTGTCTTCGGCAGCCATTTGAACTGCCTTCCATTAGCATGATTATATAAGTATGAGCTAGTTGTTTCCCATTTCACCCTGTCTTGTCTCATACAACGTGGGGTGATCTCTGGGGACTTTTACCATGCATCCTAGATTTCTCCTGACAGGCTCACTGCTTTTAACTCAGTTGCCTTAAAACCCAAATTAAACTCAAGAAAGATAAGAATTAACAAGCAGCTGGCTGCCAAGGTGTTTCTGTGTCTCATCACTAACAGAATAATGTGACAGTGACACAGCTGTAAAAGGAATTAAAAGTCTTGTAATGTTTAACCAGGCTGTTTAGATAAGAATAAAATAGAGCGCAGGCCAGTTAAATGGGCTCCAGTTTCAACCTAGGCTGGCTGTAGAGAATAAATTAGAAAAATAATGCAAACATGCTATCAGTAGGCTAGCCATTGTTCATTTGCTCACGACAACAAATAACTCAAACAAACAACTGCTAACTTATAGTAAATCGCTATTCAACTCCTTCAATTTAATAATTGAATGGGGTTGTGGGCATCTGTTATATTTAATTGTACAATATGATTATTTAAGGTATTGATCTACACCCCTACTTGCTCACTGCTTTACTCGATCCTCCCAACTGTCAAATGTAACTTTTATAAGAATTAATGTCAATACATACACAGATATTCAGCTTTCACTAATGAAGATACTAATGTTATTGCTGTTAATCTTTTGCAAACTGAGGGGAAACACCAATAACATGTATAATAATAATAATAATTTGTTTAAATGATTTAATCACACAATCAGTATTATAAAATATAATAAACATAAATATCCACACTTAGCAATGCTGGCCAAGACCAAACTGGACAACACAACACAGCACACAACACAACATTGCATGCACAACAATTATTTATGCATATTGACCATTGACATATTTTAGACAAAAATAAAATAATTTAACCTATTGGAACACATGCACGAATCCCTTTCCTGCCCTAGGAAATTAAACAGGAATTAAACAACAACAAAAAACATCTTACCTGATAAGAAGGAGTATATAAGCGTATATAAATATCTCAACAGAAGGATTTAAATCCATCCATGTTGCTAGGTGCATTGACCTCCTCCAACAACTCTGGGGCTCTGGCTTGGGCAGAGAGAACTCCACTCACTCCCTCTTCACTCTGCTCCACACTTTGATAGCAACGGCACAGTGATTCAGAAATGACAGTCAAGCCCGAGTCAGGAAATACATTTACAGCTCTTTCAATTCCACCTCTGAAATACCACTGGTCCCCCTTGAGGAGCAGCTGCCAATGACACAGAATTCATTTGCCCCCTTCGCATTTACACGGAGTGCTTCTTAATTAACTGTAGAGGATTCTCTGTTCTCTCCGCCTGCCTTCTCCCAGCGAGAAGCAGCCTCTGAGCGCTAGCTCTCGCATGCGTGCCCCCTCCGCGAGCGCTAAGGAACGGATGTTCATCTACGCTGGCTGAGTGTAAAAGACTGTATCACATGTCTTAAAGCAAGACTGCCTCTGAATGACACTAACTAACCGGTGGGTTCCACCTGATTTAGTTTTTGATATAGCTTCTGAGAAATGCAATTCAGCAAGATAAGCGCAGCTCACATAGCTGTGACCACTAACCAATATTTACACATCTCTGATTGATTTCTGCATCTCGTCCTAAAAGGTTTTTCTTGTTTGACTAAAAAATGCCATTTATAATTGCTAGTCTGCCATAAAAAGGGATAATAATAAACTACATACATGATTTATTTTAGTCTGTACTCCTGAGTTCTGATAGCTCTCAAGAGGAGACAGGGTAATAATACTTTTTTCACAGTTGAGGGGGAAAAAATTTAAAAGACAGTTTTTCAGAATCTTTTCTTAAATATCATGTTCAAATACAGCAAGGTAGTTTATCAGTCTGCGATGGCATTTTAATGGAAACCTTAGGAAATAAGGGGAGGTGAGTGCGATTGCGGGGAAGTAAATCAGCTCTGATCAGTATGTGAGAAGCAGTGCTCTCCTCTCTGCGCGCCGCATGGCTGAGAGTGAGCCCCACTGTTGCATTGTGCTTTCTTTTTTATCGGCGGCATACAGAACACGCCCAAGGCCTGCAGCTCCGACTACCATCACTACAGCATAAAGACTCCAAATTTAGAGTTTGATTGCTTGCTCAAAAGACATGCATCCCCGATTCAGGTACGGGTACAGCGAGGAGCAGGGAGAGTGGTGTAGAACAAACACACAAACACACAACATGCAATGCAACAAAGCAGACATGAGACATGTTCTGAGGCGATGGCATTCTCGACTCTGCGAATGGGATTTTAGGTGGCTTACACTACGAGCACAACAGGTGTTAAGTGTAAGGCTTTTTAGGATACATGGCTACACACTTTAAGAATCTAACCGTTGATCGTTGGGCCTATACAGTATAATTCTGCCCCTTGAAGTCAGGAAATTATTAGTGAGATTGTTAGTTTATAATGTGCTTGTTTCAGAAAAATACGTGTCACAAAGGTTGGTCAGGGGTGTTTGGAATACAAGGAAACACCTGAAAATGTTGAGTGTCTTTACAACTAGGGGCTCCTGAAGAGACAACTGGGTACAAGAATGCCTATATTTCAATTTTGTCTTGACTCAGTCAGAAACACCATTGGGCATTTTAACAGCATGAAAACCCAAAAGGGCAAAAAAGGCTCGATTAAATTTGGTTCTTTAAGGTTCACCATCTGTTGCTGTCAAATTTGCAACCAATACAAACCTTGTATTCAGTTCAAGGCAAGTCAAGCAAAAATCTGTTTTTATCGAACATCCATCCTCACTTGCACAACATTTTTTTATTTGTTGTAAATAAAACTGGCAATGCAGATTATCATTACAGCTGGTTCACAAATTTTCTCAGATTTTTTTCGCTGAAAAATGAGCATCCACTTTCCATTTGAGCATTTTTTTTCTGGACTGGAAAATGTTGTATTTATAGTGTCTGCACTCATGACAAACATTATTTTTTCTAATACGACACATTAGTTTATATTTGTGTTCATTCAAAATAATAAAATGCCAACGAATCTCCTAAATTATCTATCTTCCATAAGTATAGATCCTGCAGTTTCTAGCTGAGGAGGGTTCATGCACTGGTGGTTTAATGGGTTCCCCCCTGAATAGTTCTGGCATCTGCTCTCCAAAAACAAAAGCAAATAAAGAGAGATGTTACCAAGAGTGTAGAAAAGTTGGCTCCTAAATCTAAAATGGTTGGTACAAATATGGCCAAAAGGATGACTGCCCACTCTGCAACGCCCACAGGCTTTTGGACGAGGTGTTACATATACCTGCTCCAATGGGGCTTACAGGGAAATGTCAAAGGCAGCGTTGATGTTTTGTCAGTTTCTGATCATATTTAACGAATCCCTATAAAATATGGAACCTTAGTATTTCTCAAACATTAATACAGTGTCAAACCTTCTTTCCATATTGCCATGGCTACAAGATAAGGAGAAAATGTCAATAAATAATTGTATTTTGTGTATTTTGTGTGTTTTGCTAGAAAAACGGGGCGAGAAAGCTTGTTGTCCTCGAATTCTCTTATGAAACATTTTGCATTTTCTCTCTCCTGTTGGCTATGCTTACCCTTGTTACATCAGGACATTAAAGGTTTCCGTGCCTTAAAAAGTACATGACATTTGAGGATGATATTAATGGTGATTACAATGACATCGCACCCAGGAGGTTCATCGCTATCAGACACGGAGAATGTTATAGATCATGGCGTGCATCACAATTCAGTCTTCTCAAGAGATAAAAGTCATGTGTTTCTATAGGCATTTTGGCAGACATTTCACAAAAAGAAGTCTCACAACCAACATTTTGTCGCACTGCTGTGCCTCAAAATGAGCAAAGGATTGTGAAGGTCCAGAAAATTCAATAACAGCTGGATATTTCATCTTCTGGTGGTGATACATCACTGCTAATAAATTACTTTTCAAGTGTGTATGGTGACTTGATGTGGATGATGTAATCTCTTTCAAGTCGTTCATTTACATTTTCATTGAACTTTTTTGTTTTCTCACACATTCTCAGCTCCTTTGTAAAGGTCAATGGGAAATGGACGAAGTCTACTTTATCTGCATGAGTTACTTCTTCAGTTCAGTCAAGTAAGAAATATGATTATCTTTAGGGAAGGCAATGTGAAAAACTGGCCTTTGAATCTTATTCAGTGTATAAATATCTAAGAGGCTCCAATTGGACCAAACTGCTATTAAAATAACTGCAGTCTTTTTTCTTTTATTTTTTTCCCTTGATTTGCTGATGCCTTTAATGGAAATTTTGTTTCTCACCTTTTACAACAGTGAATTCAAACACTTAATAGATTATTTTACGGATATGAAGCTTTTCCACTATTGGTCTGTGGTAGATAAGAGAAAAGCCCAGACACAACCCCTCCCGCTTCCAAGGTGTAGCATACTGTAGTAAACTCTGCAGAGAAACAACACAAAATACAATTAGCCTATAGAATGTGCTCTGTTTTGGTTTTCTCAAAGGTCTATGTGACTCATCATTTTAGAAAAGCTAACAATGTTTAATTGTTTCCACACTGTTTTATGCCATCACTAGGTTAAACGCAAATAATTTAATTTCCAAACTAACAATTATTGCAACCCCACTTTGTAAAGACAGATAGCAGATAGCCATTTCAGAATAAATACATTCTTTTAGCCCTAACTGCTGGTGACAGTCTCCAGAGATGGCAGATGCTGTTGCCTTCTGGCTCTGGTCTTCACCATTCCATTCCAGTAACTGCCTCTGTTCCTCATGAGATTTGCCACTGTAAAAACTCTATACACACAGATGAAGAAAACTGCATTTTAATGTTGAGCTTTAGTCTACCTTAAAATTTGTCAGTCAGCATTTATTGAGGTTAACTGCACAGGGGTGTGTTGAGATTACAAACATGTGATATTTATTCGACTGTCTGCACAGGCTGTCTGTAAACGAGATCACATTAAAGGCCATTTTGGTACAAATGGTTGAAGCCGATTTGGAAAAATTATGTGCGTGTGATACTTTTGCGATCAATTCACTGCCTTTAATATGTACTGTTGGCCCTGAATTTAATTAAGGATGATACCTCCATCATCCCATGCCATCCCAAAAAATTTGGTTTCTCTGGTAATTTAACATGTCAGTCTTTTGTTGATGCACATGTCTGTCTCCTAGAATGGGATCACTCACTCTACCATCTGCATAGATCACATGGCCATTTCTATCTAACATACGCATGTGACTAGAGTAGGTACATGCAACTCTTTCGATTATAAGGTACAGTATATGTAGGCATGCAGATGTTTCTAAAACAGATATTCTTGCGCGACAACAGTCATGTGCAGTTTTACCTTGTTTCAGTGGAAACGGGTGGAATACACTGTATGCTTCTACTCATTATACTAATAAATTATTGTCAATGTCAGACTCCTACCTGCTGACGCTTCTCGCTGGGCTTATAATGTAGTTCAAAAGGCAACAATCCATTAAAATGCTGATAAATCTCCTTCTGATGAATGGGAAACTAACAGTATAGTCAGACATGTCTTTGTATGTTTTACAGAAAATAAATATTCACAAACCCAGCTATAATGCATTTCCCATTATCAAAACAGAGCTTTATAATAGTTTTTGAAATCTTCAACCGTTGCCCAACCGTTGAACTGCGTTACAAGCCCAGTAAGAAGCCTTATCAGAGTGGAACGTTTTCAATATTAAAACTATTAGTGAGGTTGTGTTACGCACTATTATAAATGATGGTAAGCAACATTTTAATAAAGTCTGGGTTGAAAAATTGGGTTGTACCTATACTTTAGGTTTTGATATCGGTGATATAAAACGGCTGGGTAATAATTGATATTATCACTCAGCAATATTCATTTAATTTCAGTCAATGTTCAGGGATTCTGACAAAACAGTCACGCTGTCTTATGCAACCATTAGACCATTTCTGATGGAAAGCACTTAGCACAACCAATAGAGCCTAAACTGTTTGATACCTACTATTTACTGTCTAAAAGCAGCTCTGCAGGACTGATTGTCTTGTGTCACCCTGGAAAACTCTAACCCACAGTGTCTGTTCTGGGCCAGCGCTGACTCAAAATGACCTGAGAGGCTGGAGGAGGTTGGAGGCTGGGGTCAAAGTAGATTTTCTGCGGACAATAACAATAATATCATCCTGCCAGACGTAGTTGGATAATCATCAGACTAGACAGGGCATTCTCTGTACACGATGTTCTCCTCCATTGTTTTTCATGAAAGCAGCGATGCAGCAGTGGCAAGCTACTGTACGCCAGCAATAAACTGTGTTGTTCGAGATGAGCAAGTGATATGCTCACCTTGAAGCAGGAAAAAAAGCTGAACTAGGAGAATTGCTGAAAAAATATTTTTTTCTCCCCCTTCCAAACTGTTCAAGTAAACTTCATTTTGACGTTATAGTGCTCCTCTTTTTTCTTAACACCTCCACAAACATAATGGCTAATATGAAGCTGAAATTGTATTTCTTTTCCTTGGTAAAGAGAGATGATTGCATATCAAGTTGGCTGCTTGAAGTACCTGCCGTGTACAACTCCTATGAGGTGAGAGAGGAAGCATTTTTCTTCCAGCCAATGGAAGACAGAGTCAGTTTTATGACTACGGGGAGCACAGGGTGGCCTTTATTTCCCTGAGAGGAATCATTATTATTGCCCTGCAAATTTATGGCTTGCTTCTGGAGAGAGGCTACAAGCAGACAGCTTGTCATTTCTCTTACTCGCTTATGCATTATTGATAAGTCCATGGTCCTATCATCTATTGTGTGCTATTGCCATAAATCAGCAGGATAAAACAACATATAGATGTTTACAGTCCGTCTCTTTTCTTTTCTCTACTTCATCGTATAGAGGTTTAGGTTTTGTTTTAATTATTTAGCTGAAGTTATCACTGTTCGGAATAATTAATGAAAATGTTGTGGCCTGTTACTCCATAAATGTCATGTTTGCAACATTTTAATAAGGTTATATTCACAAACGCTGCTGAATACATTTAGTTAGGATTATATAAGAATATTTGTCTACTCAAAAATGAATTGACTCGTGATACAATTTAAAAAGGGCTATTCAAAATCAATTTAACATCGTATTGAACCAGATTATTCATCTTTGATGCTGGGTTCATAGAGAGGTTTGCAGAAGATAGAGGAGGCCATGTAGTCCAGAGAGAATGCAGTGATATCCCATCATTCAAGGGAAGGGAAAAGGTTCATGGGCAATACAAATATTTTCTTAAATGACAATCTCATTAACATATTTCCAACTCAGTACACACTTCAGGACAGTAATGAGCTGTAATCCCCCAAATGAGGCGCTAACATAGGAGTACAAAAGGAAATCGCTACATTAGTGGATTGTGTAGCTAAAGACGTTGCCCATAATGCTTTATCAGAAAAATTGTACCAGAGCAATTTCTTATTTGTGGGCGCCTGCGTCAATTAATATCTCCAGCTGTTAGCTGTAAGGACCGTCGTTGCTACTTCATGCAATTATATGTTGAGCTAATTAGATTGTCAGATTGTTAAAGGCTAATAAGTATCAGCCTATTATTGCAATAACAGATGACTGCCTTCGACGGGCAGCCTTGTCTTTTCACATTGCCAATATTATTGTTGCTGTTTAAAAAAAAGAAAGTAAATCAGGCTTAGCATTTGTTTCCCCTTGTTCCATAATACAAGTTGAATTCCTCAGCATGCATTTCCATATGAGCCTCCTACACTGTTCTTTCTCTCTCTCTCTCTCTCTCTCTCTCCTCCAAATCTCCTCTCGCTCAAGGACCCTTTAGACCGACAGCAATCATCCTATTTAAACAACTGTGAGAGCTGCAAACAGGGCACTCTGGCATCGCATATTGCTGCCTGTACTCGCAACCGTTCTTTCCACTCTGTAATGATAGGGTTAATTTTGGTCTTGTTTTGCTCGGCTTGTTTATATAACACAGGCTGTCTTTAATTTTAAATGCCACTTAAAATGTCAATAAACAAAAGATTAATAACCGCTGTACCTGTTCATTTCAGGTTTGTAGACACTGTCAGGATTCATGTTCCAGGGTATTTTTTTGGTGAAGGCCAAAATGTACTCCATCGCTTTTGCGGTTTATATTCACCATTAGTATGTTCCTTTTTTGATAGACCAGTTAATTTGTGGAAATAAAGATCCTTACCAGAATAAAAATGACGAGAGAGTGACGAGATGAGAAATGATGAGAGTAGGAGTTAAGAAAACCATTTACTTCCTTTTTTTCTTGAGTGCTCATTCTCCCATTGTGGAACATTAGCACGTTAAGAGATGCTAATGCCCATAGCTTTGGTGTCTCACAGAATGCTTCTCTTTGAAAACATTTAGATGTTGTTAGGTCTGATCAAATGTACACCGCACTCAGACAAGACATTCCATGGTTTAAAAACTGAATTATTAAAGCCAGTCTTTCTTCTAAAAGCTTGTTCTCCACAGTTCAGAGCAAACCAACTTGACACATGATATGAGCTTGATAGTGGTCCAATGACTGCTGTACAATTTGAGATGATTGCTGTTAAGTTTGAAATTTTAAATTGTCTGTGATGGCAGACAGACTCTGTGTGATACAATAAATTTAGTAATTGTGTGAGTAAATGCATCAAAACACCATAACTCGTGCCCATGTTGCTACAGCCTCAGACAAACATGCCTCTGTGCCACAGGGTACCTATTCACGCTGTATTCCCGTAGACCACAGCCTGCCCGCAACAGTACAAGGTACCGTAAATCTGATATGTAATGGAAAATAACCTAATCAATAACTGCCCTGTGACATTCAACGATAAATCGAAAGCAACAGTTCTTTGCCGATTTAAGTTAAAACTGCGCTTCTGTTCCTTCACTTCTTGAAATTACTTTTTAAATTTTTATATTTTAATCATTTTGTGTGGTCTGTGCCAATGTACGGCAAAACACTGTACCATGACCAAGTTTGCCATGCTGTTGATTCAAGCACTATGACGGCCTGACATAAATAAGTTATTGTTCACCAAATATAATACAAATATTATATTATGATATTATATAAATATAATGGATTAGAAATCTATTTTACAATTCCTTTATTACCCTCCTTAAATATGATAGCAGCCTACTTGTTTCATGTGTACTGTGGGTACTGACATTATTAAATTGTCATAAAAAGTGTTTGTATGCGGATATCACGCTACATATTGCTCCTAAGAGCATCGCAGTTCCATTGTCACATCTCAGCATGGAGGCGATTTGGGCCCACAGCCAAACATAATGAAGACTGTATGGCTTCCCCATGTAGGGTTTATGTGCTTCCAGAGGGCTCCTCTTGCCTTTCGGAAGAAAGAATAAAAACATAATCACACACCTTTGAAAGGCTTACAGAGACAGCTGTCAGAGTCAGCGCTGTCATCATGCTGGGCTGGGACTCAGAGAGAGTCTGCCCTCGTAACACAAACATAGTATGAGGACACTGAGTCCCTAATTGAGGAGGAGGGCAGCCAGCATATTCAAAACTTCTGGGGTGACAAATAAAATGGCATTGTGAACTATCTATTTTTAGTGCAACAATGGTGCACTTTGCTTTGGCTGCTGTATGGTATTACGTCATTATCGACATTTATTGAAACTGCCTGTTCATCTCAAACCCTTACAGCTTGCGATAACAATACTGTATACTTAATGACGCTTTGTCCCAGGCAGAAGTTAACATTATATAGTAAAACCAGTATTACAGGGTTCTTGACGTGTAATTACACAGATGTTAAGACCGAGATGGGCCATCATGTTACACTCTGCATTTCATTTTGGGGGCAAGGACAAGCCGACATGCCTCAGTTGGCCTTACAATTATTTCTGCACTCCTCCATTTATCAAAGCCAGTCTTTTTGTCATCCTTTGAGGCTCAGGCCTGGGTCTCTATCCCTAAAGACAGGACACTAGAATGGTTATCTGAGGTTCCCACCAATGGGCATAGGGAATGATCTTTAGATTCAATAAGATTTCCTAGATTAAGAGAGTTAAATGAGTTCACTAAATTGTGCTGCCTTGGTACACAAATACAATCAACAATCCACTTTCTTGTTTGAGATTGTCTTGTCACAGTTTAAATGACTCTGAATGTTTTGTATTGTGATTTGTCATTGTGTTTAGCTTTTCAGCTCTAAAATTTAAATTAGTTCATAAACGCTTATTTGTGCATGGACATGTACTGTATATATAGTTATTATACATTTCAATGTAATATTCAGTGTAATATAGATCTTGACACATTAAACTATGGATTCTTCGTATAATATGCGTAAAAACAACACAATGCTCTCCAGACACCCGGGCTTTAGTGGTTGTCTGCGTTCACTAGATAAAGAGGCTATACAATGGTTCTAATAGGCTTCTTCACAACCGGCGTCTCAGAGACACACATGCATTCACACAAAGGCTAAATGTGTTTGGAGTGGCAGATTAAGGATATTGGTCCGAGGCACAGCCTGGTCAATTCTGAAAATTGGGGTAAAATGTGTGTTTGGATGATAATTCCCCTATTCTTACTTAACAGCAGACAAAAAGCAACACTGTTCTGAGTTCGGGAACATATCTTTCACAGTTTGTTAATTATGGGTACCATAATCTTATTAAGTCTCAGGGCTTTGCTTCTAGATTTCTTTTGGCTAAGTGTTAGCCATATTTGGGTATAGTTTTGGGGTTTTCAGTTGCTCTTTTTCAAAAGTGGGCCTACTGTATTTGATAATTGTTCTATTTGGGCCAGTTTGCATTCCACAAAGAAACCAGAGGTTCTCCTCTGTCAAAATCACAGTTTACCTAGTCTTCTTTATTGCCAAACTGTCCTGGTAGTGACATTTACATTTTCAGATAGCGATGCCTGTGGAAATTACTAAATAATAAAGGTCTCATTACCATTACCTCCGCATTTCCTTCCAAAATTATAGGGTGTTATGGTTATTTTTACAACGTCATATTTTATTATATTTATTATATGTTTATAATCTCAGCCTTTCACAACCTTAGCCCAACAATCCCTTATAGCCTATTTGTTGACACCTTTGCAGTGGACGGTAGTATTTTACATGCAGCTGTTTTGTGCTCTTTCTGGGTAATTGATGTACAGTATTCTGCCCTGTAGATATTTTCAGTGTTTTTTTAACTTGAAATGACCACTTGTGCTAGTGAATTTAACCGTCAATACACTATGTTAACATTGATTATTTCAATCAAGGTGGAACAAGACTGGAGTCTTCTGTTTAACAAATGCAGTGCTCACAGCTAATCTTAATCAGACACAGTGATCTACCGAGACACACCGCAGGAGACTCTCTAGTCAGTGTGTGATTGAATCCTTGAAAGCTCCTTGTGTAGATTGACATGCCAATTGCTTCCCTGTCTCCCGGTACATCTTAACGTTGTCTATATATCCCTAGATGTCCTGCCGCCTTATGTTCAGTCTGCATAGCCCTGTGTCAGAATTAACAGCTCCAGCTCTTTATTCAAAGAAACTACCGTCTCTGGTGTTTCCAGTGGCACTGGCCTCCCTCAGAGTGTAAACATTAGGAAGACAGATTAGTTCTGCTGCTGTGGTTAAAGAAGATTAGTAGAGATTATTAACAAACATGTGGGATTAAACAGACGACATTACTCCCTATTTTTTAGACCAAACCATGCAATTAAAACAGACATTGGGGAAGCACTCGGTAAACCGATAGCTATTCAGTTCTATAGCGCTGAATTAATACCTTTACAGTTCCAAAATCAACTGTTAGCAGTGGCCCTAAATGTTTTAGTCCAAATAAAAATTGTATACATACAAATGAATATGCATGATGTTATATATGTTTTAAACCCTGTAAACTGACATTAGTTGGAGAGTCAACTCGCTTTGTAAGTACAAAATGAACTATTTTTAGCTACACAGAGGGACCTGTTTAGCAGGCCACCCATAGAGTTAACATTGGCACTGCTGCATCTACAGTAATGGCAGCATAAAATCTAAGAAACGCTCTTCCGGGGATTAAAACGTTTTGCACCTTTGAATAAAACATGTTTTTATACATTGATTTTATATTACATGATTTTTTCCTGTGTGTAAGGTATCCTTTCAGTGTACAATGTCTTCCTCATGACAGTTTTGTTGTTTATGTTACCAGACATTGTTTACGCAAAGACAAGGAGCAGGGAGATGATAGAAGCATCTTGCCTAAAGATATAGGCTACAGTAGGCCTACTTACAGCGAGGACCATGCCAGGAACAAAAGCAGAATCTTTCAGCTGGAACACCCAGACCAATATTAGACCTAAACATTATTGCTGCTGCATGTCCATGTGAGTAAACAGAGCTGTTCACAGTTCACAGCTCAACATGGTGATTATGTTGAAGATGTTCAGCGGAGAGTTGATACAGAGTTTAGAGTCCCCTGCACTAAGCTAAAATAAAAACGTAGGTGGTCTCATTGGCCGGTCCATACAGTTCATTATGATGAACTGTAAAAAAGCCTTTTTAAAGGATAGTCCTCGATTTCTGTCCAGAACTGCCCTTGTGGTCGAAACTTAGTTGAATTAGTTGGTTTGAAACATCGACCCAGCCGCATGTGAGTGCTAAGTGTACTTTTTGAACGTCTGTTTCAAGATGGTTGAAATGGACTAAGAGGGGTGCTAAAAGAAAAGCACCCAATTTGTATTAGAGCTCCAGGTTGTTTATCTGGGTTTTACATACTATTATAAAGCTTATAATAAACACATTGATTTCCTAAGAAAAGCAATTTTCCTATCACTAGGCAAAGGGATGTAATGTGTGCCTTAAGGGGGAACAATGACAATGGATTGTCTAAGGATCTCTCTTTAATAACACCATTGATTTGTATGTGCGTGTATCTAGTATTGTACCTTCCTGAGGCCTAGCAATGAGGCAGAAAATACCAACAATTTTCTTTGAATATGAGCACTGATCTGAGACCAGCAATATGGTCCTATGACCTCCTGACATGACATCCTACTGTAGAATACCTTTTGTATCTAGTATAATTTAAATAACAGCACATATTGGCATATTGTGTTTGTGTGGCGAAGGATAAATGTCGATTTTACTGGTTCTTAATTGTTATTATAATACCAGCATAATACCAACAGTGACATACATGTTATTTATACACTTGCAAAAACATGCACACACAATTATAAAACCTGCTCAGAAGTCCTTAATAATCTTCAACTTGAGCTGATACAAACACAGCTATTTCTTAATTTAAGGTCCACCACCTGTGGTTGTGTAACTTGTGTCCCACGTGATAGTGTTTACTGCCATCTGGTGGCACAAACGCTAAATAACTTTTACTAACACTAGGTCTGCTAGAAGTGGATTCTAACTCATTACACAACAACTCAAAGCACTAATAATACCAATATGTTCATTTTAGGAGGAGGGAGGAAGGAAGCTTATGTATACATATTAGGGTAAGTAGGGTAAGTAGGTACACAATGTAGGGTACGGTTACTGCTACTGTATTATAAAATGGGAATAATTTATGATCCAACACCATAATTAAATGTCACATAATTTACTAGGCTACTGCATGAATAAGCTACTTAATATGTAAAAAATACCAATGTTAATCGAAATCTGCGCCAGAAAATGTAACAGAAATGTCCAAAACAGTAACTTGTTTAGTTAATTAGAACCATGCATACCCTTTGTAAAAGAAAATCCTATATGGGGACACTCCTCAATTTGTGTCCTGACTGTTGTGGTTGACACCAGCATTAAAAAAAACCTTGTTGTTGTTTGTTGATTCAAGCATAGCGCAAGCCCCTTTGCGCCTGACTCGCACTGTTCACTAGTAAAATAATGTCAGTGGGGATTCAGCTATCGCTCTCATTTGGTGTTGGACTGTCCTGGTTCAATTTGGTTTGTTCTGTCTGTCCTTCCTCCACTACAGACAGCTTTGCAGTCCTCATCTCCATAACTGCACTCTGTCTTTCCTTCTCCTCCTCGTCCAGTTTCCTGTAGTTGTAGTAATTCATGATGAACAGAAATATGCCAGGAACCAGCATCATCACCCCACATGCATAGTACATATATTTGTAGTCCTGGAAATAATCAACTAGTGCACCTGCAAGAAAAGAATACAATACAATTACTGGATGTTTAAAGGTCCCCTATTGTAAAAGTTTTTCCATTTGTGATGTCACTTAGATTGTCTGAAGGGACCTGAAAGGATTAAACTATTGTTTTAATCTGTCTAACAGGTTTGGATCTTGGAGTGACATCATTTTTGGATTGTTACCAATCGTCTCTCCTAGTTAGGGCAAGTAAAAAAAAACACAACTGAAAGTGAATGTTCAAAGGGAGAAAAATCTGTCCAAAATGAAATTGAAAATTGACATGATATGGTTCCTTTAATGTATCAAGAAATGAATATACCTAATTAGCTTTATAGAAGTGTACCAATAAATAATTTCAATCCACATTATTATACAAAAGTATAAATACCTGCAATGGGAGGGCCAAAAAGCACAGGGCCACACTCGATAATAGTGACCAGTCCAACGGCACTTGAGAATCGTTGAGTTCCAACAAGATCCATCAGAACTTCAAAAAGCAGTGCACAAACCATACCAAACGCTAAACCAAAGAAGACGGCGTAAACCACTAGACCAGTATAGCCTGGTAATAACGGAAGTAAAAGGTGGCACACGCCATTATATGCAACAGACAAACTAAAGAAATACTGGATCCTAGGCCTGACCCACTTGGTGTTGGCTATGAAACCAGTTCCTGGTCGGGCGAACATGTCTACCAAGGCAAAAATAGACAGCAGGAAGGCTGCGGAGTATTCATCAATCCCTTGATGCTTGGCATAGGGCGCCAGGAAAACTACTGGAGCAAAAAATCCGAAAAACATGACAACATTACCGGTGAGGTAGATCAGGAAGCCTCTGTGTTTGAAAAGGGACACATCTATTAATTTGTCTGCACAGCCTCCACGTTTGCTGCCCTCATTTTCACCTTGTGCGGTTTGAATGCTGACTGACGGCGCATCACGGTTTTTCTCTGGCTTAAACTCCTCATTGGTGGCACTGCTCAACTTGGCCGCTTCGGGGTTTGGTTTGGATTTGACCTTTTTGACAACTGGTCTCATCAGAGCGCCTGCTACACAGCAGTTCAAAACAAACCCTCCCAGGACGAGGAAGCTCCCTCTCCAACCAAAAGAATCAAATAGAAACTGGTTAAGAGGAGCCAGAGTGAAGAGGAACACCGGACTTCCTGCCATAGCTAGTCCATTTGCCATTGGCCTTTTGACCTGGAAGTAGGTACCTATGATGGTAAGGGCTGGCTGTAGATTAAAGGCTAGGCCAAAACCTGTTGAGAAAATATTCCAGAATTGAATGCAATGTATATTCCCATAAGATCTTATCAATATCAATATAAAGTGGCAGCACAATGTAAGATAACCTTAACCCTTTTACTTAGAGAGTGTCTGAGTGTGGGAGTGATTATCTATTTTGCTTAGAAAAATGTGTAAACTCTTATCTTAGATCCATTGACATGGATCCACAAGTTTCCTAAATGTTGCTATGCTTTCAACATGATAAATATTAGTGGATAATTGATCTTCTCTGTGATGAAATGGCCACGCAGAGCATTGACCTTTACTAAATCAAACTCCCACTTCTGTCTAGGAGTGGGAGGATATAGCCCTTGCTTTAGGACCAATCAGTCTTTCTCTCGTCATTAGCAGGTAAACACCAGGCAACACAATGCAAACATTTGACCGAGGAGCAGCATGCTTAGCTCAGGTTCAAACTGAACGGCATTAAACTCGAGTAAAAATTGATCTATTAAAACAATGATTTAATAAAAGCAATGTTTTAAAAGGCATGAAACAATGCCTCATTCACACTATGTGAATAAGTGAATTTTTCAACCTCTTCTACCAAAGAGAATAAAACAATTCATTAGAAATAATATGAAAACGTGTACCTCCAACAACTCCAACACACAGATATAAATGCAAGATGGTGGTGCCAAAAGAAGCTGCTACCATTGCACTTCCCACCATAAGCCCGCCAACCATAACAACAGGTCTGCTTCCATACCGGTTGACCAGTATACTGCTCACTGGTCCTGCACAAGGAAAAAGAAAAGTGTATGATTTTCCTATGCTTGCTCTGCTACAGCATTTCATGGTTCTCACACTTTTTGTCCCAAGCTATAAACCACTTACAGTATTATATATACTGTATATATACAGTAAATATATACACACAGCATAAATCATAAACAGGATTTAATAAAATGGCATGCACATTGAAGGGAATAAATTCAGATTCAAAATAATAACAAAAACACTTTCAAATTGTCATCTCATAGCCACCTGGTTTATGGAACTCATATTCTATTGGCTCTGCTAAATGTAGCAATATGAAATATGAACACAATTTAGTTCAATTTCTTTTAGTCCAAATAACGGCCCGTGGAATAAAACATGTTTTTTGTACAGATGCATTACATTGGAAAAGATCCATAAAATGTTGATACTGACCTCCTGCATACATAGCAGCAAGCATAATCGAGGAAACCCAGGCAATCTCGCTGTAGGAAACTGAGAAATACTCCTGGATATCCTTAAAGTAGATGGTTAGGGACTTTGGGAAAGCATAGGAGAAACCTATGGACATGAAAGATCCAAGGACTACGGCCCAACCCCAGCCTCCATCTGGCGGTGTGTAGTCCAAGCTGGTGGCTTCTGCAGACGGCATGTTGGTTTCACTGGATTGTCTGGGGAAATTAACATTGAAAATACTGGAGAGAACAGAGGTCGACCATATTTTAGAAAGAAGTGCTGTGATGGCAACTGTCATGTACTATAACAGGTAGTCGGTTAAATAAACTGTAAAAGTCTTGGTAATGTGGTGAGAACTCACCACTGCACAACTCTTGCATGTACTGCCACGGTTTGACGCACCATGCCTTCTTTTCTCCGAAACGTCCTGTAGTGAGGGCTTTGACCTTAGCATGTGTGCAGGGTTGGGCCTTCTTCTGATGACTGCTGGGGCCTATACGCTATAGCAATAACAATGTTGACTGCAGGGGAGTAATAGAAAGAATGTAAAAAACAAGCACAGACTTACAAAGGTGCATACATACAGAGTACAAATGTTTATGTTAATTTATATCAAGACTATGTAATCTGATAAATATACTATAGAATACTAAAACAGAGATTTCATACCTAAGATATGTAAATGCTTAATAAAAAGACATATTGTTTAGAGGTTATGGTTAAAGCTATGAAATGGATAATTTAGGTAACCTGGTAGATAGGACTATCGGGATTTTTTAAATTCCATAGGCAGCGGCGGCGCCAGGGGGGGTCTTGGGGGGTCTCAAGACCCTCCTCAAAAACGCGTTGGGGCCCCCAGGGACGCCCCCCCCCCCCCCCACGGTAGTAGTGGTATAGTTATTTTTGTATATATAATT
>JAOEHI010000022.1:5160153-5182127 GCA_025447815.1 Percopsis transmontana
ACACACACACACACACACACACACACACACACACACACACACACACACACACACACACACACACATGCACACACACCCCGCCCAGTGAGGTTTCAGTGGTGGGGAAGGGAGAATGAGCTACTGTATAATGAGGCACAAGCAACACACCCACAAAAGAAACACACAGTTGTTAAAGGTTGAATGAATGATGTTCAAGTCAGAATGGATGATAATTCCAGATTAGAGGTATAAATGGTTATTGCAACTGCATCTCCAGCTCTCTTATGCGCATTCTCCACACGGCTTGTGCTGCATCAGTGCCTCAAGAAAAGCCCTGTTTTTTAGTCACGGACCCCCCCACTCCCCACCCCATGCCAAACCCCATCCTCCCTCTCCTCTCTCGCGCTTTCCCTCAAATAGACACACTGGCTGGGTTCATTACTATTCACCAGGTCTCACTAAGACACGCACCATTGCTGCGCTCTGTACTACTGTGTGGGGAAGGGAGGGAAGAGGATTGAGAAAAAAGCCAAAAGCAGTGATAGCGTATGAAATGCAGAAATTGCTGTCGTGCTATCTCTTGTCTGTATGTGTGTACAA
This sequence comes from Percopsis transmontana, assembly GCA_025447815.1. NCBI lineage: Eukaryota > Metazoa > Chordata > Actinopteri > Percopsiformes > Percopsidae > Percopsis > Percopsis transmontana. The sequence goes on from JAOEHI010000022.1 coordinate 5,160,733, forward strand.
ACACAAATAACCAGACAACTGTATGCACCAGTAACTCTGGCTCTGACTACTAATGTCAAGGGAAACAATGCTGGTTTAATTGTCAACGCAGGAATCTATTATTTGTGTGGGGTAAAGAATTGTGTCTTTGAGGCTTTGTGACATTTGAATAAAATCACCACTTTTGTTCTGTTAAATTGTGGCTGTGTGCCTTGTAAAACCAAATGATTATACATACATAATTCTGAAAACGGAAAATTGGTACAATATTTCTGGTTCCTCTGCATATGTTAGTCTGAAAAACTCTTAGATGCCATTTTGTGAATATCCCAACTATTCCTACCATAATAATAATTTTTTTATCACATTCATATACATTTTAGTCTATATGGTTTTCCTATTTAATTACAATGAGCTTGACAGTGCTTTGACAGTGAAAGGTACAGTATATGAGATTACCTTTCATCTATACCTATCTATCTATCTATGTATATATACTGTATATATATACTGTATATATATACACACATAGCTCCTAATAATATGTTTGCAAAAGTAGATTAGAAGTATAGCATTGTGTGAATTAGACCTACTTTTTCAGAATCCTTTTAGAATTTGATATATTTTCTTTGTCATTGACAACAATTGTGGGCTTACAACACGTTAAAATGTTTTCTTTTTCTTCATTAAAAGCAAATTCACTCTTGTATGATGTAATATCAGACATCATCAGCTTCTAATTTGAAGGGTGACAGATACACTGTCGGCCATGACCAGGACTGTGAGGCTAAAGAGAGTGAATGGATAGAAGCAATGAAGAATAAATTAGGCACTAAAAAGCTTTTTTACACAGGCCAATAATAATCATTGCAGACAGCATTGAGAATTGTGTTGTGATGACAAAATACAACAGTCATCCATTACCAAAAGGCTGACCGAAGCCATTCTATCATTATTTTTTCTTCAGTTGGCTGCAGATGTGATCTCTCTTTTTATAATAAGCATTACTGTTCTAGCTAGGAATCTCATGAATGTAGCTCTTTCACAATGTGAAAGGAAACATGTTAACCAGTGCTTCAGTTAGCATCATACAGTATGCAATGTTTGCATTGTACTTTAAATATCATTGACCCCTGTCACCATTTTATAACTATATTTTAGAATAAGGTTAAATATTATACAGTATCTTGTCTTAAATGTCTAAAAGTCAAAATTAAATATAAGCAATTCTATTTTTTTTTGTTATTTGTCAAATAATAAATCTGTGCACTGTTGATGTACATGTTATTCTGCTTTCTTTATGTACAGGTATATTTGTTGTTCCGCAGTGGGTCGGTAGAAACTATAGAGAGCCAAGCAGAATACTACTCTGCAGACATGTCTATCTTCATACCACATAAAGTACCTGCACTTCCCTGGCTTTATTTTGGGCCTGAAGGGAGGTGTAGGGGGGAACGCTGGGGGCATATCCGTTCAGGGGCAGAGGGGTTGAGTCAAAAAATGTGGATGAGGATAGGTGACAGATGCAATTTCCATAGCTCCATGAGAAGCTTATGTCATGCCTACTTCAGTTAACCCTCTATACTGTCATTGCATACAATATGTTACATACTGTCCATATGTCTTTTCAACAACTACAAGTGCAAGTAGCAAAATATGTATCCGTCCTATAGATATTTTGTTTTGTTCACTGATACATAATCATGTGTTTTTATTTGGGCTTCCAAACAAATTGGTCTTTTTAAAGGGCAATTGTCCCATATAAGAGAAACAGTTTGGAGATGTTCTTGTAATTCAGAAGGATTTACAGCAATGATAGCTACTGTATGCAATTTGCATGCTTACTGGAAACTAAAATGAAAATATAAATAAAATGTTATAAGAGAGATAAAGGCAGCCGTTAGAGACAACAGTTAGCACGTTGCAGATTAAGATTCCAATCACATTGAGAGCTGGCACTGTTTCAGACCTCTGATTGAGTTGGCTAAATGTCAGCCTATGGAGATGAGATAATGCTTTTCTTTACTTAATGCCCAGTTACTGATGTCTTTCTCTTTATGCCATGACTGCCTGCATACCACATGTCAACACACAACAAAAGAGAATGAATGCACCCTGTCAATGTTTCGACAAAGGGTTTCGTTTTATGCCAAGCATAATAATTTCAGTCGTTGTGGCAGCTAATATTCAATTTCTGTTTTATACGCTACATATTTTTGTTTCTTGTGTTTGGTTTCTCATATGATAAATGTTTTCATTTAATGATTTTGTCAAGTAGTTATCCTTGAATTGTGTGCAAATGCAGCACATCTGCACCATCTGGTGTCAAGAGGTATGAAATCATTTAAACCATATTGACTCATAATTCAGGATAAACTGCACACTGCAGTGTTTTTTCGTAATAGATTGATTTACTATACAGTACTTTACAACTCCTTATGAGAGTTTGATTCTTTTTAAAGTAAGATACATACTTTAATAATCTTTGGAGGGAAATTAGTTGTTGCATACCGTGCAAAAAAATAGACATTGTAAAAGGGCAGTTGTGGAATATGTGAAAGATACAGTAACAATGTAATTTTTGTTATAGCACTTAGTAGAATTTGAGTTGTTTCTTTTAAAACTATACAGAGATTGAAGATTCAATCATTTATTGCCATTTCAACACGGTTGATAGGATTGTGTTACAGTGCAACTTATTGAAACAGGAGACACAGTGACATATAGACAGTACATAATATAAAAACAATATCTAAAAATAAAATGGGAACAGGTCAACCATGACAAACACGAATATCGTATAAACCAACATCCACACACATACTTTAGTGCATTGTTTTATTGCTGTTCCATTTAGTGCCTGTGCGCTGGATATTTCCCTACTCTTACAAAGTGCCAGTGTCTGTTTCAGAGTTTAAAAACTAAACCGCCGCAGGGTATGTGCTGTTCCTGAGGCCGGTGGTTCTGCAATTTAAGGTCTTCTCTTTTACCTGAGGGGAGGAAATTAAAAAAGGTGGCTAGCTGGTGGTGTGATGTAGGATTGAAAGATATTTAAATTTTATACAGGTACTTATTATTTATATTTCTACTTAACTTTATACACTTCAGGTTCCACAAAAAGAGGATGTCTTCTTCAGCAACCAGAAAAACAGTGTTGATATTTAACAACACATACACACATCTGGGGTAATGATAGTTGACTGTTACCTGTCAAATAAGTCACTTTGTGTTGTTGCATCTCAGGTGGAGGAAGCTAGGAGGATGGCGGATGTTAATAAATGGCTTTTGTACAAACACGTATATTTCTCAAGGTTTAGTACTTGACCAATATATGTGCCTAGAATGAGATGATGGCAAATGAGTTACAGTGCACAGCTGGTTTCAGGAAATTTATACTCATCTCCACTCACGGTTCTACTTTAGATAACCGGCCCAAGAACAATGTACTCGCAAATTTGTAACATTATAGGCTAACCATTCAAGTCGGTATGTGGGGCTCTAGAGGTCCAAATATGAGATATGTTTGTTGTCGGTCACATTTCTACTCCTGATTCTTGACTTCTCAACCACCCCTCTCAACTATGCCAGAAGAACATATTTGGTCAGAGCTTCACTCGTCACCTTGAATGATTAAAGGGGTTAGGTAATCCGTTCTGTCTCTGATTGAGACTCATACTTTTACTCTATCCTGTACCCTGTACACACAACATATTTTTCCAGTTACCTCCCTGAACATTAGAGAGTAGATGTACCAGAGTGAGCAGTAGTTTTTTTTTCCTTTCAGTGAGTGAATATTAAAACCCTATTTGTAAGAAAGAGGTGTATTGAGGTGTTCAACACATATTTGTCATTAGTGTCCATGACATTGATATTTCAGCTTTGGAAGTGCACTACATTTGCTTTCATTAGTACAGCAAGGGCATCCTTGAAGGTTACACAAGATTTCCTTTCAATGATTCAATTTACATGCACACTCATCTTCCGCTATCATTCAGAATATGGCACTTATCCAAATTTGTTATTCGTCTTAAAACAGAATATTCCATTATATTTTTAATAAAACTGTATTTTGAATAAGACGTGGGATAGCCTGTCGATAATATTCTGGTTTTAGGAGCATGTATAGGCAAAAGCCTTTAGCTTGTGAATTAGCGAGTGAGGAACACATTTGTCAGCCTTACTTCCGCCGGCTTTACCATTAAGGGGTTAGGAGTGCTATGACACAGAAATCCACAACTGCAAGTAACATATCGACACAGATTCAGTTTCAACAAATCATTGACACAATTCATAAATCCACATAATTGTTACAAGTCCCCACTTTACCTATTAACTAAAGTGGACATCCGTTCCATATAAGTGATTCAAAGAGGTGGGACATGACCCTGCAGCGATTTAAAAAGAAATAAAAACCATGTGTAACCACTGGCATCATCCTGAGAGAATATCCTCTGTGCAGGCACCACATATTGACATCTTCAGACTTTGAAACTAAAAATCTTTGCTGTCACTTCATTCTTACCATTTTCCAATTGTGTTGGGAAATTCGATTACATTGCATTATTAAAGCACTGTCTATAGGATGTTTGTGGAGGAGCGTATTTTAACGTTATTCAAGAGGAATGCCTATCACACCTTCACCTACTGGAGTGTTTTTTTCAGTTTCGGACTTTGCATTGCTTTTCTCGGACCTACAATATTGGACTTGCAATGTCAAACAAACTCAACTCTCAGTCAGATTACCTGGGTATTTTTTTCCCAGCAGTTCTGTTTGTTGATTGGCAGTTCCATTGGTGGTGTTTTCAGAAAAACGTAAGTGCACGTACTTTCAGCAGAATGTTGAACTTTTTAACATTTATTAAAAATACATTACAATTACAATATTTGGACCAAAAAAAAAACTTTTCCTCCTACTAATATAACTGTAATTGTAACAGTATATTATTTTTCAGTGTAATATCAATTATGAGAAAGTGAACTTTTGATTGTATATTCATGGGATTATTGAGTGTCAAAAATGTACAATTTAAAGAAAAGATTCACGTTTTTATATGTAACCCACAAAATGTGATGTATTGCCTAGAAATAATAATCCAGTACAAAAAAGAGATTGTAATTAACATAAAATAAAAATGTGTCTTCAAATAATTTTAAGACCCCGACCCACAGTTTGGGAACCATTGATTTAAGATTTCCTCCATGTATTATCCTTTCTATGATTATCCCTTAACTAAGCGCTGGTTTTATTTTCCCCTAAAGGTTGCTCAGTGCCCTGTCTGCCTTATTTGTCTCTGCTCTCATCATCTCTGTAATATTTGCCATCATACCCCTGTGTAATAATGTTCTGCTGCTGGCCATCGCCATGGCAGTGTCTGGTTTGGCCATGGGCATCATCGACACCATCGCTAACATCCAGCTGGTGACCATTTATCAGAAAGACTCGGCTGTCTTCCTGCAGGTGACAAAACCTTAGCAGCACAACTGGTCTAGTAGGGCATGATGGCTACTAAAGCATCTGATTCAACTCATTCAATTGAATTCAACTTATACTATATGTGTATCTAAAATGTGTGTTTAAAGGGACACTCCTCGATTTATGATTTGTGTTCTCTAACCCTCCCCCTACAGCCACCCAAACTTTAGCGTGCATAAACACTGAGTTGGGGCAGAAATGTTTCTTTAAATGTTTTTCTTTTAGGATTCAATCAAATAAACTATAGCCACTAATGATTTCTGACCTGCCCTCTACTTTTGCAGGCTCTCCACTTCTTCATTGGGTTCGGAGCTCTGGTGAGCCCGCTGATTGCGGACCCCTTCCTATCTGAGACGGGCTGCGGAAACCACACGGGGAACGAGACTGAGATCCTGCATCATTTCCGGAACATGCTAAGACACAGCCCCATAGCAGAGCACAACATAACCCAGAGCCACCTGGCCCATGAAGCAGTGGAGGAGAACAGTGTGCATTACGCTTTCTGGATCATGGCACTCATCAATGTAAGACATGATACTTTTTCATGCATTTGATATACATACTGTATACAGAATCATGATAACGATAAGGATGTATCAAATTGAAGACAGTTCGGACATATCCATACAGTATGTAGTGCAGATAATCCTAGAAGTATCTTCTCTGCTGAACTTGATTGAACATAATGATATGAAAATGATGATGTGTGGTCTTCTAGCTTCCTGTGCCCATTGCGGTCCTGTTCTTGATGTGCAGGGAGCAGCTGATCCCCTGCTGCTCCAGCGACACCCCTCGTCTTCTGGACAAAGATGAACTAGCCATGGAGAGCCAGCAGGGGGCAGAGGGGCCAGACAAGGAGCAAACGGAACAGGAAGTTGGAGGTGAACACTGATTAACATGAAAGACGACTTGATGCCCTTGAAGGACAATTGGCCGTGAGACAGTGGTTAGAAACATAAGCTTTAATAATTAAGCTTTAATAAGTGTGTAAGATCTAGAATTTGTCATTTCATAACCGATAGGACAAAGCCCACACAGACACACAGACACACATATATACTGTATAAACGTTTATAAATATATTCTCTTTTCTCAATAGTTTGACTGAAAGCATAAATAATGTTATGGATAACAGTTATTTGTTTTGTCTTGTAGCTGTTATGTTGTGTATGCATTATGTCACAGGTCATGGAGATATCCCTGAGTGCTGTCAGATTGATAACCTGCGTGGGCTGCCTGTGTCCTTTTTTATGATTCATATCTTGGGTGGGATGGTGCTCTTTATGACTGATGGTATTGTGGTGAGTAAGGGGTACAAATAACATTATAATATACATTACATGAATAATATGTATGAGCATAACTTCATGAATATCATTTGAATACATTGTTCTCCAATTTACATGTTATCATGAACACTGATTTTTTGTACTTTCTGTTTGTGTGTTTTAAGGGTGCCTATGCAGGCTTTGTGTACACCTACGCTGTGGCACCGCCCATGTTACTACCCCATAAGACAGCGGGCTACCTGGCCAGTGTCTTTTGGGCAGCCATCACGGCTGGACGCCTGCTATCCATCCCCCTGTCATATCGCTTCCAGCCTGTGCGACTGCTCATGTTCAACCTGGTAATGCAAATGAGACCATTAGTGCCATCACATTAGTGAGACATACACAGTCCTGTTTATCATTTCTAATGTCTCCCTGACTCCGCTCTCTCACCCCCGTTTGTTTCCCACAGGCAGGCGTCATTGTCACAGTGTTGATGCTACTTATATTCTACAGCAACAGCATCTTTCTGTTTGTCGGGACCAGTTTATGTGGCCTTTTCCTAAGCAGCGTCTTCCCCTGCATGCTTGCCTATACTGAAGACATCCTCAACTACCAAGGTAGAGCTCAGAAACGCTAATGCAGTAATAGTTAGTGTGTCATCATTTAAAGTAAGTCAAATACATGAAGGGTCTCTTTATCTGCAGGGTGTGCAACGACGGTCTTGGTAACAAGTGCAGGCATGGGAGAGATGGTTATGCAGGTGTTGGTTGGCTCGGTAAGGCTGCATGGTAACAACTAGTACATTAAAGTTGCACTCCTCAATTCCCTTATAGCTCCCCCAGAATCTTTTCCCCCCGTATCATTTATGTTTTGAAACACAACGGCTATACGTGACTGGAGGAGGATGGGTAGATGTTTTTGTAATGCCAGTTTAAACTACAAAAGGGAACTCCAGACACAAACTGAGGAGTGTACAGAGTCCTACCTTTAAAAAAGAGATGTGTTAGCTTAAATAGGCAATTGTTTCATAGAGTCAAAACAAAGGTCAGTATTTTAATGTCGCGTCACCCACAGATTATCCAGACTGAAGGCAGCTACAGCTTCCTACTGTGTGGGATGATTATTGGCTGCGCTGGCTTTATCATCTTCATCGGTCTGCTGTTGTTCCACAGGATGCATAAAAACTATCTCACAGGTACAGTTTTTTATGGTAGTCACGGCCTGCAGGGGAATCAATGGTTGTTGATAGGATGAAACTGTAGTGGCATTCATTTCACATTCATCATCATCCTGTCACCCCTCACAGGGACGTTAAAAAAGTCAGCCATGATGGAGGAGCCGGCCACAGAACAGAATGGTTCTGTCAAAACAGACCAGAAAGAGGAGAAGGAAAGCACCTGAAGAGGGCGCTGCTGTGCTGGACAAGTGTAGAATTATAATTATGTAGAAAACTATTTCAAGAATGTACAGCATAATCAAATATCTAATATAAAACTTTAGGTTTTAACATGTTGAATTGTTTCTTTGGGGCTGAAATATTATATTCTACTCTATTTTGCTACTTTATAGAATGTTTGTGGATTGTAAATCAAATTGTGGACTAAATCATGTGATAACTTGATTCACTGTCCTTTCATTCTTTACATACATTCCTTGTAGTGTTCCATATATATATATATGTATATATATATATATATATATATATATATATATATATATATAATCAAATTATTTATGCAAATATACTAAATTTATTATATTAAAAAAGGAACAACATTGTATTGTTCAACTGGGTCTACTTCAGTTTATTCAGAAAGAAAGAGGACAAATACATCACAAACAATTTTCTTTGTTTATTTGAACTTAAGCAGGCAGCCTCAGATTTTACATTTTTATCCATCAGTTGCTGTAGGGAGAACTTTGTATTCAGAATAGCATTATATGCCTCTTACAGTCAACAAATCTAAAAGACAGGCTCTGCCTCTACAGTTAACTTGTCAATCTCTAACTTGTGACTTTAGGACCAGTTGCAGCAAGAACAAGAAGTGTCAAAGACTAGACCAGCGGCACAATTCTCAAAGTAGGTCTTGCCTTGACTGCAGTTGTAGAATTGGTTCTTGTTGGTTGGGTCTGGGTACATGCCGCTGGCCTTTCCAACACAGAAACCACTGTCCATGCCGCTAGTACCAGAGTCTCCACCAGACTCTCCGCTGGACCCTCCACTGGAGCTGCCAGTTGTCACTCCAGCAATTGGAGGAAGGGGAGTGGCAGGAGGGGCACAAGCTGAAAAATACCCCAAAATCACATTAACTGGCTAATTAGTAGTCAGTAATTGAACAATTGTATCATGTTTTGAGTTTCACATTGAGAATTGATGTTGAGAGTTTTAGCGCCTCTTACATGCTTGGTCAAGATTAAGGCCTTTTTTTAAGACATTGATGAGTGGGTATTTTCCCTGGTTGCAGAAAGTGCCCAGATAATCATCCATGTCAATGGTCCATACCATGGCTCCTCCGAAGTTGTTCTGCTTCAGCCAATCAACCTACACAAAGCGGTTCAAGTTACTTGTAATGTGCCATTTATTAAACAAGACCATAGCAACATTGAGCAGGGTGGGTTTGTTGCAGTGCACAAACATCAATATGTATCTGCTCCTGTTACTGTTTGGCAAATCCACCTTGTCACTGTCTCGCTTGACACAGGAGAATGGGAAATGTGCCTAACATATCATTACATATTTTCCTTTTACAAAGCTATACATGGATTCCTTTAATCTCTTCCTTACCTTGATCTGGAAGCTCTTGAGATTATCATAACCCACCCACTGGTTTCCCTTGTAAGCATAAGGCACGTCCTGGGCCTGATTCCAAACCTCAGTTGCTCCGTCTTTCAGAAATCCACAGATCTGTAATACACAGAGACAATGTATTAATATAGGCCAGCAGGTGCATTACTCCTACCAGTATTAATGTTATCATTGTAAAAATGTTATCATGTGTACCATCAAAGCACCATCAAATAACCATATATCCAGAACCACACTGTGTTACTGTGTACAGAATTTCTAATGTGTACCTCTTTATGAACCCTCTTTTACTGAAACACACACAACAATTTTCCCACATATCATAAAATCGGCGTAAACATATTCAAGTCCATCATGCATTACTGTGTACAGAAGAACTAAATGTATACCTCAAAATAAGCCAGCTCTCCCGCTTCTTGAGTGTACTTTCCTGGGCTTCCAGCACCAGCGATTGCTGCTCCAACACCATGGCTGGCAGTGTTCCTAAGGGTGAAAGTGTTGCCGTAGGTAGGGAAACCAACCATCAGCTTCTCAGCTGGGGCTCCTTGGTTCTTCCAGTAGTTCATTGCATAGTCCTGCAACGAAATACAGGTGTTCTCAACAATATACAGCTTTTTGTAAGTTATAATGCTATACAGTTGCTTTTGGTCCAATTGCTTTTGAATTGTGTGTAGGGGTAACTTGTTTCTAGACGGTAATTTACATACAATATTGAAGTAGATGAAGCCACCGTTGTCCTGAGATCCTTTGTACAGGGGGCTGCACTCTCCAGTCATGGGGTCCCAGGAGCCATGGAAGTCGTAGGACATAACGTTGATCATGTCCAAGGCCCTGAAAAAGTGGAAAGCATGAGAGATGCATTGCTACTGTACCTGAATGTCCCGAAATCCTATTGTGCTGCTGTCAATGTCAAAATGGCTTGTACTATACTGTATGATAAGTTTATGCATTCACATTTCACCCCATATGTTACTGAGTATGCTTACTGGCCCAGCTTGGGGATCTCGTAGGCAGAGTCGATGGTGTCCTTTCCAGCAGAAACAGCAGCAGACAGCAAAAGACGAGCCTTGTTGCTCTTCTTAGCCTCACTCTCAAAGGCAGCTCTCATCTCCTGTTGAGTGTGAATATGTAGCAGAGTTAGGCCTACAACTGAACTGTGACACCAGTGAGGCCTGATTTGTATCATCATTGGATTTCTCTTTCAGTTAACCATAATATATGCCCTGTTCAAATATGATCAGAAAACTACCCATGATGACATGACGAACAGCAAGCTTACTTCTAGTAGAACAGAGTAGTACTGCTTATCCTGAGGAGGGCTTCCTCTGTTGGCTGGATACTCCCAGTCAATGTCAAGCCCATCAAACTCATACTTTCTCAGGAACACAATGACAGAGTTGATGAAGGTTTGACGGTTGGTGGGACTCTCCACCATGGCTGAGAACCTGATTTGATAATAGAAATACAGTATGTTGAAACAAAAAGCCCTGTTGTGTATCAAGTCTCAACTCAAACAAAAATGTACAGTAGCTGTCTCACCCAGAGGAGCCAAAGTTCCATCCACCAACTGACAGAAGTGTCTTTAAGTTCCCGTTCCTTACAAGGAAACAGTATATTTAGTAGACAGTGATAATTTATCTGGAAGTAACTTTCTTTTCAGACCAGGGTGTCAACCAGCAATATACACACACACACACTTATGGACATACTTGTTCTTGAGGCCATTGAATTGACTGTAGAGCTCCACATCATTCCACTCATAGGTGGACAGCTCATTGTTCTTCATGGTAGCAAAGGCATAGAGGAGATGGGTACACAGGCATGGGTCGATATCAGTGGGCATGTAAATGGTTGGTGGGGGTCTGTACTGTGCCCAATTTGTGAAGTAGCATGACAGTTTGTAGGACGATCCTTGGATTTGAAACGACATAATACAGCTTATCAATACATTTTTCATAGGTATTTCAGTCTCTGGTAACTTTATACAAGTAATGGCAGATAATTAAATATTATCACACATATTGTCGAGGTTTCTTACCCAGCTGCGCATGCAGCAGCATGGCCAGAGCTGTGAGAATAGAACATGCATGGTTATCCCACTCATATAAAGAACACAACAACAAAAAAGTAATAATTAAGCAAAAAAAAGATACATAATTTGTTATGGAGTAACTTACCCGTCACAAACAGTACTTTGCCCATGATTGCCTTGTACAAAGAGTCTACCTAACCAGTGGGCTTACTTTTATACACACTCATTTGGTTCAAACCTACAAATATTGAACGTTTGCCAGAAAGGCTTTATTTGCTAAAGATTGTCTCATAAAAGATTATCAACTTTCTTTCACATTCTCTGCAGTTGTTGTTGCCATTTCGTTTGTCCTTGTCTGAAGGACTAACTTTTAACAGTCAACTATAAAACAGTTACATTAGGTACTGTACAGTACTGTACCAATACAAATTATGAGTAATTGGTAAATAAACTAAAAATAAATAAACTATGTTATAAAATGGGATTTTTTTTATATATTTCATTACCATACAGTGTAGTGAATAAACTGTTCCTGACAGATATGAATTGTTAAGTAACATCTCACAAATGTAATGTGAACATACAAACAATGGAACTGTCTGTTTTACTGCAGTTTTACTGTATAAAGCACTAGAATATCACAATGATCAGTATTTTATGTATAGTTCGGTTTTGATTAAAAGCAACAGCCTTTTTAAATATAAAATAAGTTAGTTATGTCACACAACTAGCTAAATAATTAGCAGCCCACATGCATTAAATTTAAATTTAAGTATTTTAAGTGTGACATGCCACCCCAAAAGATTTCCCTGTTTAACAGAAAGCTCTCACAAGTTGAATCAATAGGAACTTATCTAATCACACTCACTTTATATTGCAGCCTACCTTATCTTTACATAACATTTAATGAAAAGATATGCTGGTGTCAGCGGAAAACATTGGTCTTTTTGCTAGGCTTTAAAGCAGAACAAAGCCCCAACAAGTTTATTTGAAGTGCATAAAATAAAATAAGTCATAATAGGAGAACAGAAACATCCCAAGATAAGAAATAATACTACAAGGATCATTTTAATTTGTTTCAGCATCTCAACACACTTTAGGAATGGAATAAAACATTTTTTAAACGTGAATAAGCCAAAAAGGGAAATAAAGTATCACAGAGCGAAATCAAATTGTAATAAAAAATAAACAATTAAATATGAATGTGTCATATTGACAAGTAGGCTATGCCATCAGCATTTGTCTTTTGTCATCAATAGCATCATCAGAAAGAACATCAGAAAGACAGGCGTACAAGGCTTTTCATCAGCATAACAATGAAAGCTGATGCCATATTTACTTATAATATTGCCTAATGGTAACTATTTTCCATGTGATATAGTGGAGTAATAGCGTTCTGAGCAGAGAATGTTGTCACACTCTCTCTGTCTGTGTTGTACTCCGAGCTTCTCTGTTCTTTGTTTTCATAGCCGGTCGGCCGCGCGTATATATAGATACTTTAAGTAATGTTTACCCATTCCCATTGTCATGACACTAGTGAGAATGTTTGTAATGGTGAGTATTCATTATGCTATGTATGATCTTCTTTTGGCATTGGACAGTCTAAAACACCTAGAAAATGGGCAGTTTGAACTTCATTGGCATGTCACTATTCCTATATTTAATATATCACATTTGGACTACTGGATACTCGACTACTGCCATATGGTATATATACCTTTTATTTAATGTATGCTACTGTATTTGTATTTTTGACTTTGTAGTTTTTGCTATTTTACTTTTGCAATAATACCAAAGAATATGAAATATTTTATCAAGGTTTATAGAGGAAAAACAATTGAATTTCAACTTCACAATAGTGGTATATACATTGTGTATGTACTGTATATCGGCATTATGACCTCATCATTCCTGTGTATTTCTTCTTCTGGCTGCCTTAGGGTTCTTTTTAAATACCCTGTAGAGCAAGAAACTTGAATGTGGCAGCATGTATCTGTGCATTTTGGCCTCAAGCGGCAGGGTTAAGCTTATGAGGGGCCCCATTAGTCAATGTATTGGACCTGCGCACGTGCATGCCAGTGTTTGTGCACGGGAACCGATCATGTGACATTATCATGTGACATTAAACAATAAAGGCGTAACTTTAGCTGAAAGTAGATTCTCTTAACTGAGGGGCTTCATTATTAATAATAATAGGCTAAACATATTCAAATTAAAATTCAATACACATAATTATCCTAATCAAAAATAAAAGTTAAATCTGCGGTGGCTTGTGAAAAGTAGAAAAAGTGAAAAGTGTGAAAATACTAGTATTTTTCTTTCCAATTTATTCTGCATTTTAGAATGCTACTTATTGTATACAAACGCAGTCGCGAAATGTGCATGCCACGGTCATGACAATGTTTCCATAGAACTATGAACAGTGGCACAAACTAACCACACGGTGTCAGTAACTTAGCAATTAATAAACACTGTCAAACAGCAACATTGAAAATTAATAGAATGGCACTCAATGATGCTTATTCAATGTGGAGCTAATTTTGGTTCTGTGGTTTTTGTGTGACATGTGGTTCCCTGACATTTGGTTGCTCACAAAGTTTTGTTTCCCCACCTCTTCTAACCCAATGCCAAGCTAACTTTTAGGTTAGTTAGCATGCTCACTACAGTAGCCTTCTTATGATTAATGAATGAATTAATAATTCATTCAAACTTAATGAATCAGTGCTATTTATGTGCTATATGCTTCTTTAGGTAAGTCAATTAGTATGTAGTGTACAGTAGGCTACTGTATGTAGACCTAAATGTTCCTTGCATGTTGACTGTTTGAGACTGTGGGATAGAATGCAACCTAATCTTGTAATACCTGCTCTCAGATATTGTTGGATGGATTCAGAAGTTGTTAGAGGAGGTCTGCTTTCTTAGATGACATCCGGCTACTGGATTGAGACCTTCCTTTGGCATTCTATGAAAGATGATAAATTGTGCTGATTAAAACAGATGGATGAGACATCAAAGTAGGCTATCTGACTGAACATTATTCAGTCAGAGTTAATTACTGCAGTCTTTAAATAAAAGAAGAAGTTTGTCACTGGCCTATATGTCCCTGCAGCAGCCCTTTTCCACTGCGCAGCCTGGGACACAAGTGTGTCAACAAAAGCCTGCACCATTCAACAGGGGCATGTTCCAGGTCAATGGTGGACATTGAAGGAAGAGGTGGACGTTGAGCATTATGGGTAAATTTGTATCATCACATTCAATAGATTTAATCAACCTCTGATCTCAACAGGAGCATTGCTAGGACCAGCTCAGCTCATGGGAGTAAACTCGTGAGGACAAATTCTCCAATTGCTTTCACAGCAAGGGTCAATTGTAGGCACTATAGGTATTGTAGGAAATTATTATTTCAACAAATTTAAATTGAGAGGTTTATCAAACCTCTAAAATAATCAGCTAATAATATATGTATATGTGTTTTATGTTACAGACTTGGGTGGGTATATTAATCCACCATTCCATTCCATATTAATGTCAGCTAATAAATGTTGTTGCTTTTTATCTGCCTACTTAAATCTACCAATATGGTTGCTTCATTTCATAGCCTCCTTGGGCAGAACTAATAGTTCACAACGATAATAATTGCTAAATATGACTGTGGCAAATTGTATAAGCCTATACATCTTTTCATCAGAATCAGGTCAGTGGGTAGAGTTAATGCAGGAAAGGAACTGAGGAAGGAACTCAAGGCTGAAGAGGTTTACGTCACCGTTTTGCTGTCTGAACTCTGGAAGTGGACTTGAAGCTTAGCTCCCTACTAAAGCTGCTGCTGCCTGCCAACGCCCGGTCAAGCAGACAGCGTTTTAGAAATACAGAGGAATAGTGGTAAGAATATAGTAGATTTAATGGTACTTTTGTCTGCGGTTATTTTATACGCATACCCTCAGCTACGAGTTCAATGTTTCGCCTTGCAACCTTAAAATTGGGTTAATGAACTACGCTAGTTAGCAAGCTAATGTTAGCTGGCCGGCTATTTGGTTTGTCGAAGGCTAGCTAGCTGCCAACTGAACCGGTACCATAGCTAACGCCAGGTTGTACTAAGTGCAAATATTATTACATGGTGTGCTACTGCTTACTTTAATGCGGACACTGTTCAGATTGATGTAATGCTTCCGTTAACGCGTTACAGCAGCCAAGGTTGTAAAATATTGCTGTAATGTGGTTACTAGCCACATCTAGCTCTACTTTTTATACAGTAACTAGAAACTTAATATATGATGAGCTGGTGTCTTTGCTCTTAGGCAAGTGCAGTAGAATCAGAAAGCAACGATGCAGACGATCAAATGTGTTGTGGTTGGGGATGGAGCAGTAGGAAAAACCTGCCTACTGATTTCATATACAACCAACAAATTCCCCTCTGAATATGTACCAACAGTAAGTAAAATGTAATCTCATATTCAAAGACAGGCTGTCATTTATATTTTTAATCTGTCTGTGTTGTAGTTAAGTTTGGAATAGTTTCTGAAAATAAAGATTTAAAGAGCCATGACATTATCCTCTTATTATTACAGGTGTTTGATAACTATGCAGTAACGGTTATGATTGGGGGTGAACCATACACCCTAGGTTTATTTGATACAGCAGGTAAGAATTATATATATATTTTTTTTAATAAATACTTTGCATAATTTGGTAAATAAAGTAATGTCGTATGGTAGGTAGGTGACATTGTAATGTTGCTTTGCAGGTCAGGAGGATTACGACAGGTTACGGCCTCTAAGCTACCCGCAGACAGATGTTTTCTTAGTCTGTTTCTCAGTTGTTTCACCCTCCTCTTTTGAAAATGTTAAAGAAAAGGTGAGGAAATTAGTTTGTTCCAGGCCAGTCACCGCTTCATCCATTTAACACAATTCTGAAGCACCATTTAGTCACAGTCTCTCCGGGATGTTGTTGCCAAAACATGTTCAAGATAAGATGGATTTTTCAGTGTAAGTTTGTCATTTATCTCTGATTTTTATTATTTTATTTTACAGTGGGTTCCTGAAATAACTCACCACTGTCCCAAGACTCCATTCCTGTTGGTAGGGACTCAGATTGACCTGCGCGATGACCCCTCCACAGTGGAGAAGCTAGCCAAGAACAAACAGAAGCCAATCACTCCTGAGACAGCAGAGAAGCTAGCTCGTGACCTTAAGGCTGTCAAATACGTCGAGTGTTCAGCCCTTACACAGGTAAGGCATTCCATTTTGTAACATTTCTGGCAGTCCTGTGCCTTGGATGGTGTTTGTTTGCCTAACAAAGGGGAAAATGCCTTTCTAACTCTGTCTAGCCTACCTTTTGCTAACAAACCCAACTTGGATCTAACCCTGGTGGTCTTTGCCTCTTTTCCTTTTATTTTTCTGTAGCGGGGACTGAAGAACGTATTTGATGAAGCTATCCTAGCTGCTTTAGAGCCCCCCGAAACTCAGAGAAAGAGAAAATGCTGTCTATTCTGATGTCTTCCTGATTCTTGCTTTGCCTCTCTATTATCTGCTGCTTATTCGTTGTAAAATAAGTGTCTTTGTTACTAAAATAATCATGCTGGTCTTTTTAAACTTGTTGCTTATTTACATTTTCCCATCTGTTGGTCCGCATTTGTTTTAACTTGGCCTAATCACAATTATCCATGCTGCTTTGGCCTATATGACAAGGGTGCCAATCGTTTCCTCTTTTACCAACACCTAATGTGCAAGTTTACATATGGCTTATTTCCACAGTATTTACATTTAGTTTTTTTGTTTGTCTTACTATAAAGCACTTATGTTTATCTATATTCATTTTTCGCCAATAAGATGTTTACCTTTTTTGTCTACTCAGACAACTTGATCATAAAGGGGGTCTTGTATATGTTATTTGAATAAAGTGTCTAAAAAAAAATTATGGCTTTGATTTAGTTAGTCAAATTTCATATTTTGCATCGATCAATCAACACTTGAACTGTAGCTCCGTTTTGTTTCCACAGAAAGGATTAAAGAATGTGTTTGATGAGGCCATATTGGCTGCCCTGGAGCCTCCTGAACCTAAGAAAAAACGCAAATGTGTACTGCTTTGAGTTCCCTCCCAGCTTGGCCTCCCCCACACTTTCCTACGTTACAAATCTGGCCTTTTATAGTACTGAAAAGTCCTGATGTTCACACACAATCACGTTCTGGAAGGTTATAGTGTAGGCCTAGGTTGAGGTATCATGAAACATAACTTTTTTTTTTTTTTAAAGGAAGATGATGTCATCTTCGTACATTGCTCGAGACTCTTAAGATACAGTATGAACACTGGATACTTCTGTCTGAATTGTTATCAAAGTGCATTAGATACATGTAATTGCACACAACATTTGAGTTGTATGTTAGTAATGGTGTGTACACACACACTGCCATTCTAAAGTTTTAATGGATCCTTATGTGGCATTTACCTGGAACCACTGTTTAAATGTTAATGCTAATTAACTTTGAACTACTTGCATTTGTGTTGTCTTTTTACTGAGTGACAGGCGCTAGTTGGAGCTCAGAATGATGAAATGATATGAGAGTGATAGGTGCTAGTGCTGTTTTTTTCCAATGCCACAGCCTGACCCAATTCCTTTTTTGTAACTATTTACTTGTTTGTACTGTATATTGATTCATGGATCTGATTTCTTACGGCGCACACACTGCTAATTTTAAGATATGATTTAATCTTTCATCTCATTAAAGATATTGAGAATGTTCGATGCAATTAAACAATGAAAGATGGGGATTTTGCAGTGTACATTTACGGCCACATTAAGATTATAATGTGTAATCTGTAACATCCGTGGAGGTTTGCTAATTTCTTTTAAATTTGGTCGAGCTGTCATAATGGCACATTTTTAAAAGGAAGATGACATTTGCTCACTATATGGTTGTATTATTTCTAGCCTGCTAATGCAAACAAACTATTTTTGAGAGAGAGGTTATTTGTTATTGGGTAAAAGTGAATGGAATATTGTTATTTAGGATTTTAGAAGTAAGCACAATGTTTACTCCAAGGTTTTCAAGTGCTGATAGGCAGGATCAGTAAAATCAACAAAAGGTTGGTTGAACTTGGGCAGGATGGAATGTGGCAGTTTTTCCCCTACATTACTGGCATGCTTGGACAACATAAATCCAGGGCTAAATGTGCTGCACCAGTACGTACAATATTGCAAAGTTCTTGAGAAAATCTTATATTTACATTTTGCTTACACTCACTGAAATGTACATTAGAGCTGGTTGCAAAATGTATATTGCTATATCCGGTGAAAAAAAAAAGATCCACCAATAAAAACAATAAGCTGAAAGGAAGCTGAAATTACGCTAAAGTATAAATAAAAACTTGCAGCAGTGGATTTAAATACATCACCTACAAGTGTTTGATTTTATGTATTTTTTATCAAATGTACTGTATTTTGCTTGTGAATGAAATGTTTCACCACAATAAACCAGTATTATCTTGAAGCGCTTAGATTGACTTGCACTTGTCCGAATGTCATTTTTTTGACCACTGACCTTACGTTATTTTTTGTTTGAATATGAAGAATTCTGACCATTAAAATTCACCTCAGACTTTACATGGAGAAAAATACTGGCATTATTTAACATGCTGTACATGATCGGCTAACTTGAGAAGATCAAACTCCATCTTGTGGCTTTACTTAAGTCAAATTCTTCTGCTGTTAACACTAAACTGTACTAGAATATTGGCTGTTAAATCGTCAGTAACACAGCTGTAGCAACTGAATTCCATAAGGGGGCAGTATAGTTCATAAATGCAACAATAGTATATGAACAGTCGTTCATTTACTGAAGTCACTAAAAGCTAAAACTACAATAGGACATTTTAGTTAAATGCTTACCATACTGTTATCAACAGTGCTTGAATCTACAGTACAGCATACCTATATGTTTAATCAAAGTTAAAAAGGTTAAGAAATTTATGTAAATAAAATTTTTAACTAACTTATGTATGGAGTTCAAACAAATGGAGCAATAAGAGTGTTTTTGTTTTTAGTGCAACAACCAAAATGGCTAGAGGACATGGAAGAGATACAATTTTAATAATATACAGATGCAGGTGCATTCATATCTTCAACCACATAGGCACTGCAGTGTTGTGCACAGTACAGTACAATACAATAGAATTTGATTGTACATAACAAGTCATACCAAAAATAAATGGGTACCAGGGAGGCTAAGGGCCAAGGGAATAAGATACTGGTGTCACTTGAGTTTCAAGCAGGCCACAACCCCATCCATAGATACTGAATAATAATGTCAGTTGTTGACTCCTCTCTGCATATTTAATTGAACAATATAAAGACAATGCAAGATGCATGAAGTCTTAATCCGCGTTGTGTTTAAAATAGAAGCTTCCCTCCATTTTCTGGTAAAGTCAGTTCATGATGTTAGTTAGGAGCTCCTAAGTGTCATTGTCAATCCTGTGAGCTGCACAATGGAAAAAAGGGACAGTAAATAACACTTTAGTAGGCAACTGTGGAACATAACACAATGCATATAACGGATAAGTAAATAATTCTAAGATAAGTTGTAAGATAAAGTATTCATTCCCAATAAGTTGTCCCAACAGCGGGCATACTGCATGGCCAGGAGGAAATGCATATTCTATTAATAGTACTAACATTCAGGTTATTAAAGATAGGCTATTGTGTAAGTGAAGCACAAATAAGCAACAGTCATACTACATGTATGACTGCATGCCACACATCAAATCCTTTGTGTATATTCCATCCTGTTAATAGGGGCTCACACAAGGGCAGGTTATCACTACAAAATGAAGAAGGAACGGTTCTTCTGGATAACACACATCTAAGGAAGTAGTGAAAAACAATTAAAGGCAGGGCCAACGTGGCACCGTTCAGCCTCCGATGAGTCAGTATAGGACGTGCTATTTGAGTCTAAAAGACTTACATTGCTTTGGTATCCTGAGTGGCTCCGCGTCCCCTGACAGGACCTGATGCATGACTCCCCGGAACTGATACAGCACCTTGAGGCACTTTTCCTCCCCCACACAGGGGTCATAGAACCCAGGTAGTCCCGACTGGAAACACAACTTCATGTCAGCAACTAGCGCAACCCTGAGGTACAATCCTGCTAAAGCGGTCAACGACTGTCTGCGACATATAGGTTCCAGAGTAATACTGTTCTGCTCACAGAACTTCAGGTAATACAGCACATGGCAATCGGCCTATCCTCATTTGGACACATATTAAGCTTCTTCAGTGCACTCCTAATTCACACAGAATATACTATGGTAGGGGATTTGGTTTAATACTGTATAAGTGTGAATCTTCATACCTTTGTAGCTTCTGTGAGGATGAGCTTTGAGTCTTTCACCAGGCACTGAAGTGGTACAGTAACATCAATGACCTTTGCCCTTTCATGTTTCTTACTATTGTCTGTGACAAACTTGCCATACCAGGCATTGAGGATGATGAGGCCTTGGAAAAGGAAACAATTGCAAAGACCAGGTTAACAAAGAGGACATTTAATGTGCTCATTTAGTGGCAGCAATTTTTTATATGCGGCTTGGGAGAAAAATCGACGTTTTTGTCACTGCAAAGAGAAAGGATTTATAGGACAAAGTGGGTTGATTTTATAAATTCCGTGGTTGTGCATGAGGCAGAGGCGGCAATAAAAGTAGCTTTGGCTCACTGATGTGTCAGTGTGTGTGTCTGTGTGTGTGTGTGTGTGTGTGTGTGGGGGGGGGGGGGGGGGGGGGGGTTTTGGTTTTTAAAATTATTAAATGCCCATCTTTGCCAAATTAAACAATTATGCCACCCCCACCTGG
>JAOEHI010000022.1:5182137-5198394 GCA_025447815.1 Percopsis transmontana
TGTGGTTTCTGGGGGGGGGGGGGGGGGGGGGCGCGGCCCCCGGCCCCCCCCCCCCCCCCCCCCCCCCCCCCCCCCCGGGTGATTATAATGAGTACATGCGCATCTTGGCCAACTTTATCCAGTCTGCCTCCCCCAGCTGCTTTATATAAATTCCAGCCAACATTACCTAGTTTCTTCTTCCAAGAAACGTTCAGGGTCCCTGTCATATTGTTTAACCTGTGGTGACTGTGCCATTCATTTGAGCCACTTTAGAAATAAATACATTTGCATATTTTATTATGGTTTAGTCAAATGCATCTGCCACCAGCACCCAGTAAAAAGAAACCACAATTAATTGACGTTTTAGGCTGGCTATAAAACACCATTGTTACAATGAATTTGGGTTTAATCCAGTGTGTGCGTCTCATTAAATGCAGTTGTTAACACATTAAGGCAGCTCTAGTGAAACAGTAAAACATGTCATTGTCACAGTGCCCTCTACAATGACACGTGTTGTGAGCCAATTATCACGTTGTACTACGACAGGTGAAAATGATTCTCTCTGGAGAGCGCTTTGGCTGGCGGTCTCCTAACAAACACATAAAGCAATCATTTTCACTTGTCTGGATAGGGTAACAAAGGCATGTGTGTGCAAATGTTGTCATTGAACTGTCCCGGTAAAGACTTGAATTATTTTGCATTCCTATTGAGGCTGGTCATTAAAAACAATATAACCACAGAAATAACCACACACTATTCAGTATTGATAGAGGGGGTTGGCTTTCTCTAATACAAAGAGGTATTAAATCTCAATTTTGTGTTGAATAACACTGGAGAAGAGATATATATATATATATATATATATATATATATAAAATGCTGGCCATTTTCCCCATGTAATATACAGGCATTTCTTACCCATTCTAGATTCTTCACCTTCAATAATTCTGCGCACCGACTCCTGCATAAGCAAGACCTAACAGAGACAGGTGGAAGGGAAGACGGGAACACAGTAGTGAGAAGATAAAGGAAGACTTTGATAGCGCAGCTTCATCATCACAAATAGGTAAAGTTCCTTGCAAAACATGGAAATATTGGCCTATTGTGGACTTACTGCCGACTCTGCCTCTTGTCTCTTCCTGGCTATGTCTGAAGCAGAGCTTTCTTGCTGCTTTTCCAAGTCTCTGTTTAGTTGACAGATAGAGAATAATTAATGTCTCTTAAGATAACTGGCATAATAAGGATGTGTGCAGTATGTTTTTTTATGTTAATTGTCAACTAGGAAACTGCGTCATGGTGAACCGTTGGATAAGGTCCAGCTTCTTACTGCTCTTTCTGGGCGCTCACATAGGGCCGGATAATTAGCCGCTGCACAGCGAGGTAGAAGACCAGTGGTCCCACTGTGGCATAAAATACTGCACTGGGCAGGAGTTGGTCGGTTAGATGGATAGGGAAGAAATACGTCTGACTGGCTCTGTTTAACCTGCGGACAGAGATATTACATTATGTTATCGGGAGCACCCAAGCCTTGCCGTTTCCGGAGACGCTCCGACCCAGTTGTCTGGCCGTAACCATTTGGCCCTTGTCAAAGTCGCTCAGGTCTTTTATGTCTCATCGGTATAAGCTTGCATGTGCCCACAACCATACTGCAGGTTCTGATGCCTGCAACAACACGTGTACTTGCCCAACCCATATTTGACACTGATCTACAGTATATGAATTCCAACTTCCACTCGTTTTTAATGAATACAGTTGATGCACTATAGGAGAGATTTTATTTAATTTCTTACGTATTCTAACGAATATGATTAATCCCTTAGAACTAACCAAAAACGTATCTTTTGGAAGTCGTTACACAACTTTAAATACTACAGACAACAGTGGACCATCAGCGGACCAAACTTACTTGATCTTGAGAGAGACGCCCTGAGGTACTCCAACACTGACGGTGGCCCCCAGGACACTGTGTCGACTGATTTTCCTCTCGGCACCATACTCAACCACAGTCCCGAAGAAACCTGATCTGCAGCACAAAGGCAGTCACATCAACACCACTGTAGTCCTTAGTTCTTGCAAAACAAGAACTAAGGACTAAGGTTTGTCTGTATAATAATTGAATTGTGACAGATGGAGCCTTTAATTGTAACGACCTACTTTATTGAGCCCTTGATCTTTGTCTGGTCATCGTCTTGGAACTTGTACTGGTAGCTCATCATCAAAAAAGTGTGAGGTATACCAAGCTGCAGAAAAAAAAAATAGCATTTTAGCTATCAAGACACACAACGTGTGGACAAGTAGCCATGTTAGAGGTCCACAGCTGAGGCATTTGTAAACTTAATACTCTGCCATCTAAACTGTGTCGAAAAGGCATGAGTAATTAATTTTGACATTTTTGGAGGGAATTAATCTTTACAATAATGTTACACTGGACTGTTCTGTATTAAGACATTGTTCTCTTTTCATTCATTCATTGTGCTATTAGTGAGCACTGAGCTAACCATAGGCTCTGGTTATCTTATGGTAAATGTCCTATTAACACAGCAGTTAACCTAAAGAGGCTAGTATGTAAAAGCTGTGAATGCAAACGCTATAAAAAGCTTCTTGTAAATATGCAAATAAAAATAATTGCTGGCTGCTCACCTGCATGGCGAAGGTGAAGTGGCAGGTCTTAGTGCTCCTGACAACACTGGTGTTCATGGAGGACTGTGTCCCCCAGCGCCACTGCAAATAACCCATAGTGTCCTTGTCCAAGTGACGGGCCAGCACGGTGGTTACACCAGGACGCACACCTCTGGATGAAAACTGGAGCCCACACTGGGCCGTCACAAAGCTGGGAAGGGGGAAAAAGATAAAAGGTTCATGAAAATATTCCCGTCACTGTGAAAATAAAGCGGATCAGCGTTATGTGCTCCTACAGGTACCATTGTGATGTCAGGTTCCGAAATATCTTCAGTCCAAGGAGGGGTCCATTGGTATCTCCAGCACCAAACTCTAGCTGTGTACACAAAGACAAAATAAGCATTTACAACACACACACAAAAAGAGCACATGCAGGGAAGTGTGGGAAGAAGATAGCATCAACAGCTGCCCTGACCTCTCCCCAGCCCTTAGCGGAGGTGACTCTTCTCAAAGCCAAGTTAATGTTTCCTCCTCCATTTCCATTGTGGGTTGACAAGGAGCCAGACAAAATGGCTGTGTCTGTTGTGGTAAGAGGGGCCTGAAAAGAAAAGAAAATACACATTCAGTAAATGCTTTGCTTGGACCAAAAGCTATTAAGTTAAAGACCTTCTCTCCCAATATCACCAAAAACTGTCAACCATTAATTGACCCAGCCACAACAAATTACCTCTATGGATTGTGATATGTGCATCTTGTTGATCTCTACATGTGGGAGACCTCCTGCATCCACATAGTCATCATCATATGGCTCAAAGAGGTCTGTGGCATCAATACCCACACTGATCATTCCCTGAGTGACACATATTCACAAATGAATGCATTACTCTTCTGACACACCCAGGATAGAATTCCAGTCTCTCTCTCTCACACACACCCCTACATTTACCAGGCCTCCAATTATCCAAATGACTTAACACACAAACAATGGAAGAACATGCAATGTCCTGACTGGGATTCACATTCAGGACAACAATTCTCATTAAATGGAGACCTCCAACACACCTTTGGGTTGGTCCTTTGCAGAAGCCTTCTCTCTTCTCGCTCTTTCTGAAGGCGCTCGTACTCATCTCGGATCTCCGCTGGTGTCCTTCTCCTTTCCACCACCTTAACGTGAAACACAGAAATACACTTACTTTAAATTCAGGGCAATGGCCCAGCTATAATAATTATGCTCACTTTTGTTAACAAAGGTTGGTCAAGACGGTCTTGATACATTGAGTACAGTTAAAAGGAAGATAATAATACACAGATGGGGTCATGCAGTTCCCACTGCTGCAAACAGAATTAACCCTCCTCCCAATAGAGTAAACCCCAAATTATGACGTACGTTTTTCCTGTGTACAGTGGCTTACCTCCCATCCTTCAACATCCAGTCCTCTTTTGCCATATATATCATAGATAGCCCGTGCCTGGGGGTCGCTAAGAACTACAAAGAAGTGTGGATAATCATCAGTAATTTTACTTACATTGCAGGTTAACACAATTACAAGGTTAATACATGTAATGTGTGGCTTAAAGTGAAACTGTTTGTCTTCAGGTTAATCATGGCTATTCTTACCTTCATAAGCTTGATGCACGAGGTTAAACAACTGTTCGGCTTGTCCTTTCAACTCAGGGTCCCGGTGCTTGTCTGGATGGTAGAGCATGCATAATCTTCTGTATGCTGCTTTTAGCTCCTCTTGTGTTGCCTACAAGACAATAGGATTTACATTCCAGCACACACCCAAAGGTTATATCAAAAATGAAACCATAACCACAGTAACACTGAATGGTATTGGTTGCAAATGAGCTTGACAATCTATTGTCAATAAACGTTACAACTTATCTGCCACCTCATAAAATATCCAACAATGTCGTCTTAACAACTTTAATATTACTACAGTATAAGAATCATATTCCATTATAACAAACACAACTAACTAAAGTATGAGGAAAGGCAATGTCGAGGGTCACAAGTTAGCTTTCTAGTTAGCTTTCTAGCTAAGTTGTCTTTCCAGACAATAATAAAATGTTGATCAGTAAAAGTTTAAAGAATGAAAGGTATATGCATATATGAGAGGATTTATTTAAATATACATAACACAATAATACCTCTCTCCGAACATTTAGTAGCGAATAGTAATCATCATTGTCAATCTCATCATCTTCCAAGGCGGACGCCATGTTTACAACCTGTCACCCCTTTCTCGCGCTATTTAGATCGCGCACAAATGCCTCTGCGCTCTCTTTCGCCGCCTTGTGGAATGGATGACTGCAAAATCTCAATCTCCAATCTCATTTCGATTGGGTTTTCTTTTGCAAAGGCAAGCAATTTTGGAAAGACATCCATTGATTTAGCTTTTGGATGTACGTAAGTCTACTTGCCTAAGCAATTAATTTGTGGGATACTGGGACACATTCATTAACTTCACAAGTAACAACACGTTATAATTAAGTAGACAAAACTTTGCCAATGTAATAGATTTTTGCTTTACATTTTTTTTTTCCATTCAAATTTTATTTTAAAGCAAGGACGTCTTTGTGGAGCGTTCCCGTGAATGATAAGACACTAAAACTGACTTTTAGTAAATTAATTCTGCGAAATGTTGGTTATGGGCATATTTAAAATAATATTATGTATAACACACATTTGTTTATATGATTTGCTGATTGATTTTCTTTTCTTTTTGTGTCATGCAACCCAACCCTCATGGGTTTACAAGACACCTGAATTACAGTTGCAGTGGTCAAAAATGTAATTTCATTACAAAATTACAGGTTATTTTACGGCTCCATCTTAAACTAAATATTATGCTTCTCCCAAGCTTGACAAATAAAATCAGCTACAAAAAAGGTTCATTTCATGAAGCATAACTCAAGTTTTTCATAATCAGGCCAAAAGAAATCAACACAGATGAAGGACATTTTACTAAAAATTACATCCCTTACGTCCTCGTAGACAGGGCAGCAAAACAAAAAATGAACCTCATTCTCAATGTCCCCTAACTCAAACAACACACAAAGAGTGTCCTCCTCTGGAGTGGCATTACACCTGTCGGTCTCTAGGGTAATGTTCATATTTATAAATGGAGATATGAACTCAAATTAAATAGTTGTATTTGATGGATTTGTTTCCTTGGTAATTTCTGTGCAGTACACATGACACAACAACACACACAACAACACACATGCGCTCACTGGCGTCACACAGCAGTGCTTCCTCAGGAGGAGCTGTCCTTTCAGCACCCCAGTACAAAAACTAAAATCCAACACAGCGGCAGATAACATCAGATGGAGATGCAGCAAAAGCTTCCCTTAGAACTGCTATAAACGTATATTATATGTATTGTATGTAAATTAAAATGTTGTTTAGTTTGGATTAAGCGAAAATGTACAGATACCCATTCCCTTCCCCATGTAGTTTACCTGAATGGCATATAATTTAAAAAAGGTATATAAAATCACACAGACTGAAAACTGTATCACATATACTGTATAATGTTTTATAATCTGAAAAGACAGTTTGTTGAAAGCAAACATGTAATCGTTTTCTATGAAAGTGTCCTCATCGTGCACTTTCTAGCCAATTATGTTGTTTTACAGTTGCAAATGAGAGATGTGTGTTTCACGCTGTCACAAGTCTTCATTGTCAGTCATTGCCTCACAGCCAATGGTAAGTTTGCATTGGTTGGACTCGCTGCTGCTCCTCCAGTCCCTCCTCGTGCTGTCCTCGCCGTGCACGCGCGTGGTACCCACGGTCGTGAGGAGGAGGAGGATGTTGCGCGTGAAGGGGAAATGGCTGCCGAAAACAAGCCGGAAGGTAAGAGAAATATAATGGGATTAATTTACTAGTATGACTGCTATGTGATGTAGAACAGTTCTAAGTCGTGGAGAAATAACACACATGTAGAGACAAGTAAATAATTTCGTAGAATATGGCTCCGCTATTTTCTTCCGAATAGGCAGCTGAACGTGGAGACGTTTCCTAGCCAGCTAATATTAGCTTGCATTCTAGCCAGCTACTATTCCCACCGTAGCCCACATTTAAACCACGCACGAGGACTATTAGTCGGCATGTATAAAGTACCGAATTCTAAAGAGGTTTCGTTTCTCACTGTCCCTCTCAGACCACGACTAGTTTAAGTAGTTAACAACAAGGCTAAGTTAATGACAACATGTCATCGCCATCGACCAACTTCTCCTCATATTACCCAGCTTTCAAACGCGGCTCGTGTTTTTAGTTTATTTGTCGCTAACTCTGACATCGTCATTGCTGGCTTTCAGCTCGTTTCGAAGGCAATGCCTCAGTCTTTCACGCGCATCTGTTTAAAAATGTGGAAATACAAATCCTTTCTTTTTTATTTCACCGTCTATTGTAGAGGAAGGTCCTTCAACCTTCTTTAAGCGTCGTTTTTTGTGGCATCTAGCGAACATTATTGACAGAAGTGATGCGTTTTTAATTTCTGAATGTGGTTTGGTACAGCCAGTTAATACTTGGTGTATATTTACTTTTACACCAGCACCAAACCGTGTAATGCTCGCTGTTCTATCGCACTTGAAATGGAATGCCACCACACCAGAGGCAGCTCTGATAGAATTTCCATGCGCGCGCCTGGCCATTAGTCTACTTTATACGTGTGGTTATAAATAAGATTTCAGTCAGGTTATTTCACATGTCTCACTCGTACTTCAAATGTACGTAATTAGAATATGGAATAATACATGAAATGTGGAATAATGGTAATATGACAGCGAAGGTTTGCTAGTGATTTGTTAGTTAATCGTCGAAAAGAACGGACTTTTAGCTCGGTCATGTATTAGATCTTGCAATCTACTGTACATATACAATCTAAATCATAAACATCTGAAGTCGGTAGAGCATGTAAAGTTTATCTGAATAAATATATGGTAGTTCTATCAAGTCATTTTCTTAAAAGACAATCTATCTTTCTTTGAAACAGTAAAACTGAAAACATTACAGGCCTACACATCAAATTCTGTAAATTAAAAATGTCCCTATTTATGTGTAAGCTAAGGAAACCGTTGAAGAGCCAGTTGTTTAGATTTCAACGAGCCAACCCCTAAACAAAACTCCACCAGGGGGTGGTATTGAGCTGCATAAGTCAGAAGCTAGGCACACTCAATATGTTTTGTAGGATCTGTCTGTGTTCATGACAAAAAATTAAGACATCTGCTCTTATGATAGTAATGACTTCACTGTGGCATATAAGCTTAATGCGTTCATCCACATATCTGGACTAACAAACAGGCCAACGTTTAATTTCGTTGCGTCTCCATCAATAGCAACTCGTACTGAAAGCCCTGACTTGAAACTCCCATTGCTGAGCAGGTTAAGTTATTTTCGGTGTTCCTGTGAGGTCGGTCAGTGTAGCGGGGAGGAGGAAGGGGGACTGTGGAGAGATAGAGCCTCATGCCTTCACGTAAATGCTGTGTCGTCTTATACTGAAAGGGACCTGAGTGCCATTACATGGAGCTGTCATGCTGAATCTTTATTCATTCATCTAACAGTACAGTGTCGGTTATCCCTGAATATAAAATAGGGTTTTTACAACAGGCAAAGCACAACTCCATTGTGTTTTTAATAGGTTACTTGTGCCAACTTCCCACTAGGTCAGGGAGCCACTCTTCCACCTGAACAGCCTCTCCGTACCCTTTTGTCCTTGAGGCATGCAGGCTGTGTTGTATGTACAATCACTCAGCTGTTTGGCAGGTCTCATGATGGGCCACAACAACCCCGGGTCACATTGTGTGTTAAACCCAGGAGCGGCACCACCCGGTATAGTTCAGTGGTCTAATGTTTACAACCTGGAGTACTTTTCTCGCGCCTAACTGATTGTCAGGACCCTTGAGGATAGGGATTTTTCTCCACATAAAATGCACTGCGGGTCTGCTGCTCCAAGTGCAAGGCCTGGAGGGCATTGAAAATGGCAGGCTTGATACCTTCTATAGTCAGACTGCTCTGAGAATGTCTACCACAGGCGAGGCGCTTATGAAGTCTGCCGATCCTAAATTATTAAATTGGTGAAAACTTTTATAAACATTGGGAGATAGTACTTCTGACATGTTAGTAATGTTGTTGTAAAGCCAGTATGACATTTTGATTCTACATTTACCAGATAGTTTCAAGGTCAAAATATTCTCTGGAGAAGGCCTACCTTATGTTCAGCGTACATGTGTGCATTGTGTCAAACTCATGTGGAGCCAGAGCTTTGCTGCCAACATAAATAATATATATGTTGTTTTTTATAAAATGTAATAAAATCAGGCCTATCGCATAACTACACAGCGGGCACCATATCTGTTTTTCTTTTCAAGTGAGTGGAGTGCAGTGGTTTTGTGATGTTGTCATTTCACTCAAAAGTTCAGGGCGGCATCAGAACATCACGTAAGCACGCAGTCAGCCATTAACTTACAAAAGTGCTTGAGCATCAGTGGAATAATTATGCCTCCCCAATTTTGAGAAGAAGGACAAATTTAACCTTTCCGTGATCCCATACGTCTCCAGTTCTGTGTTGAACCTTCTGTAGGCTTTATCCCCCACTCCTAATTAAATTAGTGTGGTATGGATGGGTGGCCCCTGGTGCAGCCTGTGGTTGCTGAGACGTATCTTTCCTAATGCCTGTCTCTAACAGGCCTCTATTGGCTGTACCCTCACACAGCCTCCTCCCATTGATTCATCCCGTTTACTACTGATGTGATGGGGAACGTTATTGACCCGAATCAAACAGCCAGAGCTCCACTGACCCCCGATTGCTGGGCCATTTGCTCGTCAATAGGGACCCCCTCCGGCGTTCCAGATGATATAATAGATGCATGCTCCATCACCCAAAGGATGCAGAACTATTATGAGAACTGTTACTACTGTAGCATTTTTAGCATTGTTATTGTTATTATTGTTTAAAGAATAGCATTTTTGCATCTCAAGCAACTTTTACTCCACCTGTGCTTTGTGTTTTAAATGTAAATTAAATGTGCTACCTAGCCATTGTTGATATGCTTGCATGGGGAAGATTGCTTAGTTTTCCAAGGGCCGGGAGAATGCTTCTTTTCCTCGATTTTCTCTACTTCTCTCTTTGCCCCCTGAAGGACTGAAGAAAGTTCGTAATCCGGATCGAATGTACAGATCAGCAGTGTGTTATGCTGGCCATGGTCCACCTAAGAGTATCAGTGATGACACAGAGATGAACAGTAAGAGTCAGTTATTCATACCTGCATCACTGCTCCAAGAGGCCACTAGCAGGCCCATCTATTATTCATTCATCCATGTATTTATTTACTTGATTCCATCAGTCCCCATGACCCCCCCCCCCCATTCAATCCCCCCCTACTTCCTCCCCTCCTCTCTTACACCACCTCCCCTCGGGGTGCTTCTGCAGGAGCATACAGCTCTGTTGATTGAAGTGTCTGCTTTACGGGATCATGCTGTCAATAGCTGAAGTGTTGTCGTTAACTAAGAGTGATTGTTTCAGGTTGAGGCCGGGGATCAGGACCCGAGCAGACCCTCTGAGGGAACGTTTGCGCATGGAGCCATCAATTACGGCCCTGTAAACTCCCTTCTCCTCTACTGTTCCCAGGCCTGCGTTTTAAAGGGGAAAAAAAGCCAAGTTAAATAATATGACTGTAAAACATACAAAGTTGAATTCCGATGCAAAACAATGCAGTGCTAAAAGGACTGCTCTCTCCAGATATCTTTGTCTACTTGTAGACGGGCAAACCCTAGTATACACTTTGCCATCCCTGTGTAGCGTTGTGCTATATGAGAACTGTAAAGACGCCCTATTGTCACAGCTGTGATGTTCTGACTTCTATAAACCTATCTTCTGTTGGAAGTGCTACTGCGCCTCGCCTATGCACTAGTAATGTTCTCTGGCACAACCAGAACACATAAACCAGAAATATAGGCCAGAGTCTTAGCGTGACTTGGGGTTGATTTTTTATTTCCCCTCAGTTGCTCTTTAGAAAACTTCCCTTAGCGTTAGCCCACTTCTTTACACAGTGTGACGACTGCAAAGCAGACTTTCTCAGTAGAAAGAAGCCTCTTCAGCGTAATGAATACACCAGTGTTAGTCTCTTCATTGCTGGAGGACTCTGTTGATCTAGACCAGTCAGGGTAATTAACTGTGCTCATGTATTGTGTCATTTCTAAATAGAGAGTGTGAAATCACCCCTTGTTACACTTCTCACTCCATATCTGTCACCGGTAGAACGCCGCTGTACCAAAACGTTTGGTGTTTTTCAAAGAGGATGTTTTGAGCGAAGCAGAGATGTAGCAGTAGGGGACTTACTGCCTGTGCAGATCTACGAGACAGGGATACAGACTGTAACAGGGACATTGTTGCTAGACTTTTGCATTACCGCCTCATGTGTGACAGCCGTGACTGACAATAATTTTTGCCACTCTTGCTGTTTTCTCCCACGTTGTTTGCGCGGCATTACAGTATGCTAGCCAGCCATGCTGCCATGTCAGACACCCTTATTTAATTCGTTCCGCCTCGGGCTTTGCGGTTCACCTGGACAATCCAGTGCTGAACATAGCAGCTCAAACAGGCAGGTGAACCATTGATCTGTGTAATCATCTGAGTGATTGTGGGAGCAGTTATGATAAGAATAAAAAGCTCTTGTGTAGCCCTAAAGCTGTGTCCTTTTCCCGTTAATATGTGTTGACGTGTACGTGTGTGTGTGCACGTTTAAGCAAGGAAGAAACTAAAAGACATACTGTAGCGTGAGAGAGAGAGAGTGAGAGAGAGAGAGAGAAACAAAGACAGGGAGAGAGAGAGAGGTAAAGAGAGACCTCACCTCTGCTCTCCTTGAGATGGGATTTTCATGGATGGGTGAGCTTGCTGAGGGCTGAGAACACATAAAGAGTCATTTTCAGTTTGTTGCGGGCAGTTAACCGTGTGTGCATGTTTGTTGAACTTCCAGTAATAGGCCCACGCTTTTATTTTTTATTTTTCCAGCTGTTTGACTTGTTGGCGGTTTCCCCTTATTATGCTAACGGCTGAGCCGTGCCCGAGCCATAGGGTGACTAAAGTACCCCTCGGCCGTGGAGGCAATGTAAACACCATGATCATAAACAATGAATGCTGCTACACTGCAACCACGTTGGTAAAAGTAGCCGACACCTCGTCTAAATGTAGCCTAGTGGCTTTCAGTAGGATTTCATGAGATTACAAATATCTGGTTAACATTAACTAGTTTTCCTTTATTCAACACCATAGAAAAAACAAGCTGTTTTGTGTGTAGCAGGTCAAACAGACATCTTAGATGCAGCCTGTGGAAGCAATGCAGTGTTCTCTTTGTAGCTTTGCCGTAACATAGCAACACCACAGTGAAGACTTTTTGGCTTGTGGGCGGCTAGTAATTTCACTGTATGTGAGAGTGTTGTGGAATAAGCTATAGGCCAAATGATAAAGATAATTGGATGCCCGCTTGTCCACTAAAAACATTTTTTCTAAGTCTACGTATGCCTCTTCCCATCCCCATCAAGAGCCATCAAACTTTAAGAAAACTGGCCTGTGGAGCATTGGCCAATCATTGTTATTACTGCGAGGGAAATATGACACTGCTTAATTTGCCCTTCTTTGTTGTAAACCTCAGCGGAGGTTTCCCCGAGCAGCCGGCTGGGCTTTTTTCTAATCAAACGATTCACTTTTCACGACTAGGGGAAAAATTCCACTCAGAGACTCTTCCTTATAGCCATTCATGTAACAAGATATAATATTGGTGCCGCTAATCAAGGTCTCTGGGAATCAAATGCTAGTTTGCAAAAGACTCTGATAGTTATGGCCTCTTAAGAATAAAGACCTTGGAATATTGTGTACAGCATTAAAAAAGTTAGTTAGCAGCGAGCTGTGGTGCAGAGCTACAGTAGATTACAGAGAAGCAGTGTAATTTGGAGGTTGTAATGCTCGTCTAATATTTAGCCCATCATTGCAAATGGCCTTTGTTTTGTCATGCCATTGCACAAGGCTATTGCAGCCTAATGACACTCTTTAACTTTCTCACTTTCCTCCATGTTTCTCAACCAGATTGATTTCTTCTGATTGACAGCTTGCCGTTAGTCAACCACTGCACCTTGGCTGACAGAATCCTCTTTTCTCCACCTTTAATTCAATCATTTTTTTTGTATTTTTAATTTAAACAAACTACTCAATAGGTGTTTTCACTCTGTTAGCTCGTGAGGCCTTCCCTCTGGGAGCCAGGGAGTGTTGCCAGTTGTGGATTATGCAGGTCACTTCTCTGTTGGCCCCACACAACTGAGACATTTTCGAGGCTTTTCTAATGAGAGAACCAGGGTGTCAGTATGGTATGGATTCACTGAAAGTAGTCATTAGGCTCATTCTGTCACACACCGTTCACTGTGGCTGGATGACTGCATGCAGGGGTGTGTGTGTGTGCGTGCGTGTGTGTGTGTGTGTGTGTGTGTGTGTGTGTGTGTGTGTGTGTGTGTGTGTGTGTGGGGTGATAGAGTGGGTAGGCTGTCTAGTTTTTTGTAATTGTTTGAAATGCCCCGCCAAAATAATGAAAGTGCAATAAAGTAAAATTAGATTTGATGTGATTCTCTCTCTCTTTCTCACTTGAGAGCGCCTCAGTATATAATTGTGTTCTGTCTATAATATAGACAGAAAACAATGAAGAAATACAGCGTTTCTCCAAAAATAAACAGGAATGCATCACTCATCATAAATAGTGGATGAAGGTGCATTTCTGAGTGAAATGCGGATACTAATTTTAACCTTTAAAAGTGTTGCATTTTTGGCAAGGTTACCTCGAACTACAATGCAGGCACTACATTCTATCAACCTCTCTTGTGAGTTGTGCAAAACAATTATGCTTACATTATGTTTACGTAATAGAGTGGTGAGACGCTTTAGCCTGAAGGTGTGAGGTGGGGCCTTGTATGCAGTACTTTATGCAACCTATTAATAAGTCAATGCTGACATTTAGAATTAACGGAGGAGTAGGTTCAGCAATGTTTATTAGGCTGAAACTTTTAATATAAACATTGATAAGAATGTAGTTTTCACATATTTTATAAATGACAGCCTATTATGTGTGTGTAGGTGTGTTTGCATATATGCAAATCAGATTTTTGCATTAGACTTAAAAATTCATGTTTTTCTTAGTTGCTAGTCAGCATTCTTGTTTTTGGCTATGAGGGTAACTTTCACCATCATGTTAATTGTCTTTTGGGTTTGCCTTTGTTGCTTAAGCTGTTTTTTTATTGCCATGTAATTTTCCTTTAGTAATATGCCTTGTTGCTTAGCTACAGTTTTTGTGTAAAGCACAAAGAGCTTGGTGTTAAGTTAAATTAGCTATCTGACCCTAGCTGATTTGAGAACATCTTAGTTTTTACAAATGCATGTCTTATCTAAGCTCATTAGGCTAACCAGGCTACTTTCAGAGCTTAACTGTCAGGGGCATTGTTGTATCTATGGTCCATCGGATGGCTGTCAGCCAACCGAATAAAAGGTTGGCAAAGAACACATTTATTTCAACAGTACTTTACAGGCTAAAAATAAGAGCCAGGTTTATTGAAGTACAGTAATAGTGTTATTTTTGTGATTTACCTCCCAAAGCAATTGTGTTACAGCTACAAATAAACTGTAGATTCAATGTGGGTATACCGTTAACATCCTTAAGAAATTGCTGAATTGTTGCATAAAATGTTTACATTGAAACTCTTAAATTTGCACTGCCAGCAGCAGTTTGTTGAATGTGCTATAGCCGAAACATTAGCTTGCAATTTGCCCACAATGTGGGCACAGATTAAAAAGAAAAACTGTCACTCCTGGAGGACTCTAAGACAGAGACGGAAGAGAGAGGGTT
Source organism: Percopsis transmontana (assembly GCA_025447815.1). Classification (NCBI taxonomy): domain Eukaryota; kingdom Metazoa; phylum Chordata; class Actinopteri; order Percopsiformes; family Percopsidae; genus Percopsis; species Percopsis transmontana. The sequence continues at coordinate 5,196,625 of JAOEHI010000022.1, forward strand.
TTGCGTTGAGGGCTTGGATATTGATTAAAGATTTGTTTTTGTCAGCCTTTCCAGTCTCATGACCCTCGCTCGCGTCTCTAGGGTGGGGCTGGAGCAAGCTAGCATCGCAGATACCCTTAAAATCCCCTCAAGTGTTTGTTCGCAGCTTGGATCAGTGATAATCCAAACATCAGCACAGAGAAATATAAGACAAAAAAAGACACATTTCAGCTAAAATCTGTCACAACAAAATAAGTGTTTCTACTCCTTAATATTTTTATTTATAAGCATCTTATTTTACTGAGGAACAATTAATAAATAATACAATATATATATATATATATATATATATATATACTGTATGTGTGTGTGTGCACAGACTGACCGAATTTACCATACAAACGTCCAGTGTTGGCTACTGAAGAATTAAGGCCTGTAGCCTCACATGGTAAACAAAGGCCCTCTTCCCGTGTAGCCTTATGTGTGTGACTTCATTAAGACCAAGGACGTAATTGGCTTCACTGTGGTCCAGCTCAGCACATCCTCGCCCATGTAACAAGCTCTTGTTTCAGCCGGTTTTGCACTTTAGCGTTTTACAACTAAAGAGTAGTTTTCTCTGTGTCTCTTTCTTGGCTAATTTACAGGCAGTCATTAAGCTGACTGTTTAGCCCCTAAAATAAATATTTAGCCTAACTGCTTTCCAAGTGAAGTCTACAGGCGTGAAAAGAAATAAAGTACAGTGAGTTTCAGACTTTAATCTGCTTCTCGTGCGAAAAAAAAATGCATTTACATTTTCAAAGGCAAATTGGTTGCAGGTAATTTATTGTTGATGTATTGATTAATGAGACACAGGTTTGATTAAGAAGATCTTGTCTATATGCTGTAAACGTATTCTAAATCCAGCATCCAAGCTTTTCCCATGAGGGTTGCTTTTTAGCTGACGCACCAACTGTATGTGGAGCTCCATGCCACAGCGGACAAATCTTTTATTAGTAAGCAATACTCTGTTGGAACTCCCACTGTCAGAGAGCCTCTTTTCCTCGCTCACATCTGTGGGAACGACAGTTAAAAGGAAGCACATGAATGATAGATATGGTGTGCCTGAAACAACATAACAAATAGCGACTGAAAGAACAAGACAATTAACAATAATGATAGTGTGATGCCATCGAAGCTTTGGCACTCACAGAGCTTAGAGAGATAGAAGAAGTTGGCTTTTTGGTGCTTTAAGGGCCTCGTCTAAATTTGTAATTTTTTTTGTGAAGATGTTTCTGTTTACTCAGTGGATCCCCTGCTCTGCTGGGAAAGAAGTGTAAATAAAAACAGAAAACAATGCCCTTTTCAGTTAAAAGACAGATTGGCTGCAGATGGCCAGTATTTAAAATGAGAAAAATAAATGCCATGTCTGAAACATTTTATTTAGCAGTAAATTTATTTTTTTAGTTAGGTTACTGTTCAGAAAAGACAAAGGTCCTCACTAAAACATCTACTATTTCTAAATGTCCAGGTTGGCAGGCTGGCTGTGACAAGCGGTGTGTAGAGAGCGAGAGTAAGCGCGAGCCAGAGGAACACAGACAGGCGGAATTGCGGATGAAGCGCTAGACAGCGTTGTTTTAATGACACACACACGTACAGGGCAATGAACCCGAAACAATGCCAAACAACTCCTGGGAAACTTAAGTAGTCTAAAACGTAATCAACTAAGGAGGCGCATCTGTAGGTCTAATCAGCCTACAGGTGCGCACTGGGGACGAGGAACACGGAGCGCGCATGGACCAATGCGCGCCGATC
>JAOEHI010000022.1:5205242-5224909 GCA_025447815.1 Percopsis transmontana
GTCTAATCAGCCTACAGGTGCGCACTGGGGACGAGGAACACGGAGCGCGCATGGACCAATGCGCGCCAATCGTGACACTGGCAGGGTCTATTATAATGACTTTTGTAAATACACAGTTCATTTTATACAATCCGTATTAAGGCAATTGTTGTTAACTTACTGTTATTGTTATTAACTAAGATCTATGGATTCACATTTAAAATGTGTTCGTTAATAAATTGTGCAGTTTAAAGATTGCCAAACTATTATATGTGGTGTTCCTGATGTGTATTGTGGATAATGTGTGGTATAATAGGAAGGAACAATATAAATGAGAAAACTGTAGCTGTGTGACCTGAAGTGACTGTAAAGCCACATGGCTCTAAGCAAATTTCATTTGTTAGTCCTGTCATGTTTAGCATGGTTTGGAGAACTGGTAAAGTTTTAATAGTGAGTTAGTGAGTGAGTACATTTTGTGGTTGTACACATTTTGCGTAGTTTAGGGGTGAACATTACTGCACTATAAGCCTACGACAGGCTGTGCTACAACTAGCGATCTGATTTAAAGCTAGGTTAGAAACAAATGATTTACTCCCCTTATCTTGATTCTGGTTGTTGATCTTTCCTATCACTTTTTAGCTGGTGCATTGGACAGACACTTCCCATTAGCCCTATTAGTTTATATCTTGATATTCTTTAGGCGCATATTCCTTAATGACTCTGGTGTGTGTTGATGACATCATCTGTGGGTGTGTCACTGGGCAGCATTGATTACTACAGTAGCAGTGCTCCATGAATAGAAAAACAGACCAGTATAGCTGCTATGCTGACGATTAATTATGAGGGACACGTGTCACTGGCCCATGCTGTATCTGAGCCTGGCTTGACTGTCAAGATTCTTCTATTTCGGGGCCTTAACTCCTGACCCCTCTGACCATAAAAAAAATTGAAATCTAGGCTTTGAGTAAGGCTAGATTCATGCTTTTGTAAAAATATACTGCATATTCTCTTTTAGTCCCAGCTTACTCATTTTCCCACTTCCTTTTCATTCTGCCCTCTTTTTCATGCCAAGTCTCTGATCATTCAGCCATTTCGAGTTTTCCAGTTGTGACAGTGACACCACTTTGGTGCTACCCAGAAGCAGATGCTGCATGTGATTGTTAATTGGGCGCAGCGAATGATTACAGATACCTGTTCAGCTCATATAAAAAAGGAGTTTACACAGGCAGGATTACAGTGTACAGATGGATACAGCAAATGGATCTACAAACCTATTCCTGCATTCCTTTGGGACCAATACAGTGAGCGTGGCTCTGTAGTTCTCTGTAGTTTGTGATGTTCCATCTTATGCATTACACTCTGTACCCCAACTGTTTTCATTTCATTTCCTTATCCATATGGATGTTCCTCAGCAGTATTGCACAGCGTTTTTGCTTGGCTGTACAGTCAGCCTCATTCATGTAGGGGCTTTAGGCTATAGCAGTTTTTCCTTGAATAGGCTACTTTATTCAACTACCAAACTAAACTAAACATAAAGCAATGTAGGCTCACAGGATTATGAAGTCTTTTTGTATTAGGTTCTGTAGGAACAACTAGCTATAGTTGGTGTCACTTGTATTTCTACAAATACTTCTACAAATTTGTTTTGCTCTACCAAAAATAAACAGCCTACGCTATTAGAAATAGCCTACACCTTAAGATAGAAGTCCTCCTCGCATGCTTTTGTAAACATTATTGTCCTGTTTTTAACACATAATTAGGATTTAAATATAGGCCTGATTGGATTTTTCAGTTTTAATTCTGAGGTATCAAGGTTAGACTGTTTTTTAATAGCCCTGTCTCCACCCTTGTAAAGGCTCGTCTGCCATGTCATTATGATTGACAGTCACAGCCTTTCTCTGTTTAAACCTTTTAATGATAACTTGCTTGCTTTGAATGTCCTCATTTTGTATGTAAATTGCATGGCTGCATAAGCATACAGTTTCTAACAAGCATGTGTTTATGCTCTTGGAGGAAAAATAATCATCCCAAAGACTGTATCAGTTGTACCCGTATTCTAAATTCAATGTAATTTTTTCTCCCCAAACAAATGAGCACACACTTAAGTCTTGGATTTGAACAACATATACCCATGCATGATGCTATCTCCAAGCTGTGGTGTTACTGTATTATTATGCTTGTGAACTGACTGTGAAATCTAACACAGACTCTATAGGCTACATTACATGGGTTAGGATATATGCAGCGGGCCCTGTAATTGAATAATTATTACCCTGAATATTATAACATTGCGCGTCACACATATACTTGTGCCGAGCTCTCACACACAACAAACTCCCACATGCATGTTTATTTTGTCTAAATAATGAATAGATACAGTGTTCACAAGCTGACAGTGAAATATCTACAGTCAACCCCCCTGATACTTGGAATTTCTCAGCAAAATATTTTAGCACCAACTATATATACTTATATATATATAGTTATATACTTCATTTAATTTCCTCCGTTCAGTTGGTGAAAGCTATTTTACAGATATATTGGTGAAGAGGAAGACAGGCAAATCAACGCAGAAGGAGTTATGTGCTAAATATTTCCCTGTCGTTGCAGATGAACATGGACATTTGAAAATATACCTGCCCAAGAAGCTGCTTGAATGTCTACCAAAATGCTCCTCGCTGCCAAAGGAGCGACACCGGTGGAACACTAATGAGGTAAGACCACCACTTCTTATCCCGCTGTCTTTTCCGCTATCCATCACCTCGGCACAGCAGCTGTCCGTACAATACCTGGCTCATCCAGGGTTTTCTTAAAGGTACACTCCTCGATTGTGTTATAAAAATCCCCACATTCAATGTTTATATTTTTAAGTGTCCACAAATGAGAGCTTTGTGAGCCAAGGAACTCTGAAGAGGGAGGAGTAGAGAGGAGTGCGAAGTGCTCAGGTGCGGGTGTGGCAGTCCCTCTTGGAGTTTCAAACCAAAACAACAATGTTTTAGTAAGGAAATCTAGACACAAATCTCGAAGTGTACCTATAACTAGTAAAGGGGTCCTAAATGATCCACTCTTTAAGAATATGCTAATATGCCTTTCTCACAATGCCCCAGATGAAATTGCCCCAGATGAAAGTCTGGATAAACATTTTCACTCTCTCGTACAGTGCCTATACGTTTTAATATGCATAATATGTGCATAATACATGCATAAATACAACATTATGTATATGTACAACAGTAGGTACATCATATCCATTTCCAATTACCTAATGCGTTGTTGTTTTTAACTGGCGGGTGGTAGCAATGCACTTCCCATGCCTAGTCTGCCAGAAATTAAAAGAAGAAGAAATCAAAACCATACAGACTGGGTCTATTCTTTGGCGTGTTCCAGGCAAACTAAATCGACCAAGGATGCCGTCGATGCGCAAATGATTACGTACTTCCGCTTACTCAAAGGACTTCAGTTGAGTAGGCGGTCTTTCAATGTTGCCCAGGACACATTCGCGTACACACTGCTAGAATAATGTGGCCATATGCGGCCCAGACCACCTCCGAATGTGGTCTGAGTGATCGGGTCCTCAATGCGTCCACTTGTCCACTTGTCCACTTGTGATTGGATCACATAAGAGGCATGTTAATGCCAGGGGTGAACAGGGCCTTAGGTGTGGATAGCCTGACCTTTAATTGTAAATTGCATATTGACCACTGCATTCAGAAAACAGTATGAAGAGCTCATCATTTAAGTATTTGTATGCTTGTTTAAGTAGAATTTATGAATTCTGTTTTCTCTGTCTGTCCTTGACCTCTGGCCAGTCATTTTAATTTAAAACCTGTATTTTCAATACAGATCCTTAATCATTTAATAGAAAGGAGAGTGTGTCTTGCTTCATTCTCATGTTTTGCATGCAAGTTAAAACAGTAAAAACTGCCTGGAGAGTAAAAGGGAGACCCTATTTATCAGCTTAAACCTAGGTGATAATATAATTGATCCCAAAGAAGCAAGTGCAGTTTCAGCACATTCACCAGCAGCAGCCAATAGAATCATTACAGGAACAATGCCAAATAGGTAATATCAGTTGCACCCTCATCTTAATTAAAGCTAGTTTGTCCCTAATTTATTCATTGAAAGTAGAAAACACTTTTGGAGTCATGACATTTGGGGAAATTCTAAAAAGAATGCCATGAAATCATTTGTTTACTGATTTCAGATGGCAGTTCCAAATCACAACCATCACAACTTGACAAGAACCAAGCTGCATTCACAGATTTGTTCAATACATTGTTATCAAGGCTGTGGGTTTTCAACAAACATCATCATATATCTGTTTACCAGTGTCAGTTCTCTGTCTTTGACCACTGCATCATTCATATGCAGCAGATTGTAGCTGATGAATTGATTTAAGGATGTCACATCCATCCTTCTGAAGTTTGAGAGAATGTAGCACCACACTTGTCTCGCTCCTGCAACAGTAAGTGACACATCAGCAGAACATGTTGTGTTTCTTTACTAAACTAATCAGCGTTGTCTCTTTTTGTAGTTAATTACTATGTTTACATATTAGCAGGGCATATTTGAGTCTGAACTTCTCAGGCTGGAAAATTCATGCTGTCATTTCCAATAGAGACTGAAGGAAGTCTCATTCAGTATTAAGAAAGTCTTCTCTTTTTTTTAATCTCGAAAACTTGATCAAAGTCAGTTTTGCTTCACGCTATATAAGAAAACCAATATGCTACAACCACTCATCCATAATTCTGATTAACAAATTGTGGTCATATAAATAGTCATCTGCTGTGATGAAAGTTAATCGACTGAAAAAAACAAAACAACCAAAGGTCTGGCAACGATTAAACACTGGGTAGTGAGCTAAAGGGTGTGACAGACGACTGTATAAGTAAGGTAGAAACATCTAATGAGGTAATTATTTTTATCTTACATGTCTGATGTTTTGTCCCTGTATGCTTTGTATAGGCAATATGTTTTTGAAGATAAATATATAAATTGATTTACGCTGTATCTCATATGGGTCTGAAGCAGTATAGGCTAAGTGACAGCCCTTATTAATAATAAAACAGTAAGGAATACACGTACGCACGCACACACACGCTCACACGCACACCCGCACGCTCACTGTTTTCTCTCTGCCTACTCTTTGCTCTCTAGCCTTCGCCTAGTTAGGGAAAAATATAAAATGCTTGTGTGTTTCTAATTGGCTGATGTTGTAACTTGTTTGCCCTGTCTGACCTGCATTGTGCTGCTAGCGGTCTAAATTAATTAACACGTTTTTATAAATTGATCTCAAAATGTAAGCCTAAGCACTTGTTTGGGATAAATGCTGTCGGCTACAGCTGTTGGCATGTCTCATCATTTATTACCCAAATTAAATCACAACAGACACATTTTAGGAAACGCACCGTGTTGCGTTACTAATGTTGCGGGTCTGGGGACTGTTGCGTGCAGGTTGTATTAAGGTTGGAGGATTTCGGGTGGATAAATGAGGCAATAGAACATTCTGGGGCTGTCATGGTTACACATTGCAACCTTTCCTCAAATCAAGGACATTTCTCTTTTATGCACGGCATGCTGGCCAGGGTGTCTGTGCCTCAGTGGTGGCAGACAGGCAGGCAGGCAGGGATCAGAGATTCTCTTGTCGGCACGATTGTGACTCTTAGTGAAAGTGACACCTCATCAATTCTGTGCATATTTCTGGCACTGGTTCGGCATGCCTAATGGAAACTTGTTGTTCTTCCATTCCTTCCATTTAAAGCATTTCAATATTCTGTTAAGCTAGGGCTGTTGATGACTGGAGCAAGCTGCTATCATAGTTTACTTCCTGCAAAACAGTTTCACATTGTTTATATTTAGTTGTATATAAAAACAACTCTCTTAAGCTACCACTGACGTAAATGAATATTGGTAAGGTGTCTGCCTAGGCCTACCCCTTTTCAATGTACAACATTATTTGCAACTTCCTCTTCGCCAGCTCTGAAAGAATTCTGCTTCAGCTTCGTTCGTGAGCAGGTATATTTTTCATTTTCCTTTAGGCAGAAAATATCAAGGCTTGGCTTGTGGAATCTGTAGTCTGGAAGGAGAGGGGGCTGGCGTTGCCGTGGCGCCAGGGCGTTGGGGTGAAGCTAATGCAGAACTATTCATTTCTATCTCATTCTCCAGATTCCCCCTGTGTACATTTATGAGGAGAAGGTGTGCAGGCATACATTTCAAGCATTTACTGGAAAATTAGATAAACCAATCTGATCAAAATGCCAGGGTGTGTGTGTGTGTGTGTGTGTGTGTGTGTGGGGGGGGGGGGGTTAGAGAAGCCAGAAGGGGGGAATGAGACTTGCGTCACTGACTCTGGAACAGCCTGTGAGGCAGGGATACGCTCTCAGCCTTTAAATTGTCAAAGGGAGATTAGTCAAATTACCTGACAATGCTTGACAATTCACTTAGTAAACACAGCCAAAGCTAAAAAAAAATGAGAATATACTTATAAAACAGTATTGTTTTAGTGAAAATGTGAAATGGTCACATCAAATAATACCACGCTCTGAATCACTACACTGCAGGCGTGATAGGAGAAATACATCCAGGAAGTCTCTATTTACTTTGTTTGTGTCGCTGCTCTTTCAGCCCAATGTGTCCCCACTGCGCCCAGAGATGAGTCTCAGGGGAACAGACCCTCCCTAAATTCCTCTCAGGTCTGAAACCAACTGCCATTGTCTGCTTTGTGCTTTGGCACGATGACCTCTATTCGGGCAGACATTTCTGTTGAGATTAGAATCTCACAAGGGAGGGGCTTTAGGCTATATCCCTTTCAAGATCGAACAGTCAGCCTGATGTTTGGTTACACCTGCATGAAGGTTGTAGAATTGCAATTCCACTGAACAATGGTATTTCCAAGATATGTTCCTTGACCTATTTTTCCATTCAGAGTTCTTCTTCTTGGTCTCTCCATTTTAATGGATTCCAAGAACATTGAATGGTAAACTGTAACAGATAGGGATGGTTGTAAACTTGGGATAGATTTGTTGTATTCTTTTTACTTTGAGTTGGTCGCAGTAACAGTAATATAATAAAAAATAATTATTGGCTTTTTATGATCAAATTATGATGCAGTGCCCAACAGACAAGCTAGTTGAAAAAGTACGGTATGTTAAAATGAAATATATTCTATATTTCATTTTAACATACTTGTTTAACAAGTATGTTAAAATGGTATGTTGGTGGAGCATTTATCAACCTGCTGTTATAAACCATGGTGTTATAGTCACATTTTACTGAAAAGCTTTGATTTGTAAGGAGTTATACAACATGAGTACAGAGAGAACTTTCCATGTTGCAAGAAGCAGGCTGAGATTCCTAGTCAGTGGGTTTTGAAAAGCAGAAGAGTACAACATCAACCTCTGACTGAGAGGGGACATGGGCCTAAGCCAGTGTGACACCCTCAGCCCTTAATGGACGGCCCAGAACTCTTAGCACTGTGGGCTTAGAGGGACTACTTCTGAACCGGTGCTGAACCAAGAGAGACAAGAGAGCATCAACTCAGGCCTCCGTCAGCCTGCTACACATTTAATGCCTCTGTTGTCAGGAATAATCCTCTCTGCCTCGCGCTACCACTGGCAGCAGCGCAGCATGATGCCATACATGCAATATGCCGCCACTCAGGAGAGCACAGGCGCCTCAGTGGGTACTCTCGACAGACTTGCTGCACACTGGGTGTAACATGCTAGGAGGCGGCGAGCCAACAGCAGTCCAAAACCACAGCTAATGAATTAAAATGCGTAAGAGTGTGGAGAGAGGTAATCTTAACGGACGATCAGTGACACTATGAGATAGGTGCTGTAATGCCGAGGACAATTGGATACACTGGTGTAATCACTCAGTCCTTATCTCTGGCCAGAACATCATTTTGTTTAACTCTCTCAACACCACTTTGTAGTCCCAGCTCCCGCTGTTATGAGTTGAGGATCCTTGAGAAAGTAACTTAGGAGACAGTTTCAATCACATGCAGTTATACATTTTACCTTTCCTCAGCAAATATAATGATTTATTTTTGTGTTCTTTTTAAGAAGAAAAAATTAATTCATAGTAGCCTCTTTCCATAATTCCTTTAAGACAAGCAGCACAAGCACTCATCTTATGCTAGCTGTAGTAGGTACTGGTGATCAATATTTTCAGATTCCATTCGATCATGCTGTGACTGCTTGATTTGCATGTACTTTCATACCCTCTATGCTTTAATAAAGATGGTGCACTCCCCAATGCAACCTTAAAATCATGGATTTTAAGGTTGCGGAGGCTGGAAAATCCCCTTCAGAATATCCTGACCTCATTAGAAACACCAGCTGGATTAAAGCTATCTCCTATGGATTAGAGTGCCTCTTACTAGGGTAATTTGGCCGCCCTTGTCGAGGCGCCTGCTGACTATTGACAGCCAGTTTTGATACATTTTGGTCACAACACATGCAAATTGGATCTTTTTCAAAAGTGTCAACATGTTTTCATGGACGTCAGTGCTTGGAGAATTCACCTGATCGAACACAAGGTAACGCCTGATTAAATGTTTATCTTCGTTTGAGCTCCTTGCCCGGCGCCGTTTTTTTCTACAGAGTGTAATTAAAATGACTCCCTCCAATTGCGGATGTTTACGGAAATGTTCATTAGCATCTCTGGGGCAATCAGTGAAAATTAAAGGTCATGTTTATCTGTCAGTGTATTTGTTTGTATATTTGTTTGATTGCTGTTGTTTTTCTCTGGAGGAGCTACAATGTTGGTACGGTAACAGGTGTACAGGACAGGACATACGAATGGGAACAGTCAGATGTGTTGCAAGTGAAATTGATAATACTTAATTTCTGATTTGAGATAAGAAAATAATATATATCTTTGGGGATGTCTGTTCTCAAAACAAAGGTTTTGGGTTTGATTTATGTTAGCTCTTCTGTGAACTACTCTGTAATGGTTTAGATAGATGGCACAAGCCAAGCCCAATTTATTCTGGCTGCCTAGTTAACGCACAATATTCAGCTACAGTGGAAAACTTCTTTGGAAGTGTTTTTAATAGAGGAACGCAGGGTAATTTATATTGGTACTGGTTTATGTACTGGATCATACCAAGTATTTTGTTGTCTATATTTGGCTGGTGAAATTAAAAACGGGAAGATATAGAACTGGCTGGGTTTCTTTGGTTGGCCGGCTTCACACTATCTTCCTCAAAGCTTGATAGCTTTACTTACGTTACTGTGAAGTGTCAACTGTGAAGCTGTGGTGTAGTGAGGCATTTGTAATAGGAACCCACCAGTCAGGTCATTCAGGGGGTCCTGCACATTACAGGGACCTTTTGCTTTTTCCCCTGGATGTGCACATCAAGGTAGGGGTCCTCAGTATCTTCTGAAGACAGGGGTGCCCGTTCAGAATTGCATGACCTCTATTGTAGCATATACAGGTCACTCCACCTCCTGTGGGAAGTCGCTAAATTGAACCCAGCTTGCGTCTTCGATTTCTTTCCTACTCTTACTGCCTCTAGTTTCCCTGGTTCACTCTTATCTGCTGTCTCTTTCCCTTTTCCCTCATGTGTTCACTGAGCTGCAAAGCTATTCAGGTGTGGTCGAATAGATTTCTACCTCCTGAACTAAATTGCTGGGTCAGGTTTTTTTTTCTCCGTTTTGTACCATTTTTGTAATGGACTTTAACTTTATTTACTAGATAAAGAAACAGAGGTTTCACATTTCTCTTGATGTGCATGTATGTACACGTGTATATATGCTTCAGTAAATATGGTGATACGGTTTCAAATGAATGTAAGAGGGAATTCACCTGTGGTCCAGTAGCATTTAACCTTTAATTTAAAGCTGGACTTCATTGCAACTTTTAATACAAATCCTACTCTCCTTAATTGTCCATGCTAATGCTACAATAGATGTATGTTGCAGTCCTATAATTAATTGCACCTCCAAACATACAGAAATCTTGGTAGACCACTGTTAAAATAGACATTAGTTTTAGTGTGAATAAACTTGTACAGATTTTAAAAAGCTTTCCCATTCAGTTGGTCTATGTTTCTGCAGTCCAATTTCAGGTGTTGTAAGTTGTTCTGTAACACTTCATGTAGCCCTGTGTTTGTTCAGCTCCACCACTTGTCCCATTTTGTGTTTCAGCAAGGTCAAACAAGACCGCTGTCCAGCAGAAGAACACCATGTATCTTTTTATTTTTGTTGAAACAGAGAGTGCAAGAGAGACTGAGAGAAAGGGAAGCTAAGAGAGGAAAGGGGAGAGAGAGAGACAGACAGACAGAGAGAGAGAAGCTACTTCCATTATCCCTCAGAGGATAGGTCTTTTTTTAGAGTATCAAAGGAACACATCATTTCCTCACTACAAAATATAACACGAAAAGGGGATGGAGTTGAGGTCGGAAGATGCTTCATCTAGCGCCGGATGTAAGAGACTCGGATGAGTTAGTGTGGTTAGTTTCACAGACATTCTCCAGGAAATCCCTTTGACGCCTTCCTTTGGCTCAGTAGGAGGCCTGGCGTTGGGTAATCAGTCGGATGCCGCCTGGGCTCTTCTGCTTCGTGGCATCCTTCCTGCCAGCCTCTCTCTCTCTCTCTCTCTCTCTCTCTCTCTCTTTTTTCCGCGCCCTGCCTTTCTTGTTTTGTATTGGTCTTTGATCTCTAAAGGTCCTTGAGAATGAGAAGCCGGGAACAACAGCAGGCGGCGAATCTCAGTGGGCCTGCCTGGATTCTAGCCCATCATGCTCCCTCTCTGTCTGACGGACAGCTCCAGGCATGGCAGTGCCTCTGCATCCCTACTGTACGAGGCCTTCGTCTGATAAAACCCCTTTGTATTGTGCACTCCAAGTATTCCACTATTATACAGAATATTTACTTTCCAAAATTTGGAAAGGGTCAGTGTTTCGAATAAATTGTACAATATTGAGATTTGGATTATCAACACGTTCCAAACTATAGTGGAATACAGTATGTCTGGTGTGCATGTAAACGCCCTCATTGTCAAATGAAGGAAAACTTTAAATCTTTATCGATTTATCCTTTCAATAGATTTCTTTTGCAAAATCAGAAAGGCATTTGTACTGATGGTGGTCCATTGTTTATTTGAATTGTATATATTTTTAGCTATCATAATGCATATTTTTGCAGACCCTTAACGAGAGCATTTGGCGGGTTGACAAGACTCTTTAGACATACAGCTGACTGGGCTGTCATCGCCTCCTCTATTAAGCCTGGCTACTCCGCCAAAAAGCGAGGGCGAGTTTCGGTAGCTAACAAGGTGTTTTCTTCACAATACTGCTCTTTTGGCATTTGTGTTCTATCATAAAACACACCTTGCATGAGCCAGCCACCTTCAGCTAATAGGAAAGTTTTTTTTTTTTTTTTTTATGCTGCAGAGCGGAATAATATTTTCAGATGGTAGTACATCATGCGCTGTGATACATGTTTACATTGTCTTAGCAGCAATGACTAAGTGCCATAACCCCAGAGCTACAACCTCTCACACTGTACTGTACATAGGCCTATGCATATATATTACATCTACTCCTACTAAATTATTTGTTGAGTCTTACATTGGAATTGCTATTGCAATATCCATTACATTCTAACAAACTCGCTCTATGTCTGCGTGACGTGACCTTTGTTTTCTTTGTATATTTACGTTTCAATGCAACCCACTATCAAAGGTTATCCCCACTAAGTTCAATGTGTTTCTCATGTCAAGGCTGTACCATTCAGGCAACTCAGAGGAGCATGGTCCGGCAGGATTCAGATGTCCTCTTGCCGACATGTCCTTGAGCCTTTGTTCATCTGGGCTACATGAGAAGTCCCTTTTCTCTCCAAGATGTTTAAACGTCAATAAAACTGTCTGAATTTAAAAATAAGATGACAAGGACATAATGATCTGTCCCAAAGGTCCCATATCTGGGACCAAAGAGGTTCCTTAAACCTTTTGAGTGCTGACAGAGGTACAGAATAAGAAAGCTCTCTGTAGATTTGTATTCTCAAGGATTGTTTAAAATGCTAGGTCGTTCATTCTGGTATTTTACAATGATCCTCTCACCTTTGAAGTGGCTAGTTGGGCAAAAATGACAGATCCACCTTGTGCTATTCCCCTGATTTGGTCTGGTTACCTCAACCGATATTTTAAGTTGCCTGCAGCAAGCTCACACCTCCAGCCAGGGAATTATTTTTATCTACTGAAACTATTTATGCTGTATATAAATAAAGTGGACATTGTGATACAGACAAAGTTTTTAAGCTACAGTTTGAGCACAGCTCTCTATCTATCTATCTACTGTATCTCTTTCTCTCTCTTCTTCATTATGTTTGGTACAAGGCCATTTTCTTCCTTTTGTGAAAGATCTGTGGAGCTTACTTTGAAAAAGTTGCCGGAAGGATGAGACAGTTTATAGAGTTGCTGCAGGACAGATGACATTTAACGTAGAGAGAGAAGGAGAGAAGTTGCATGATAAGCAATACCAGCAGCATCAATCAGCAACAATTGACCCTGATGATGTTTTTTGTTAAGTTAATCATAGAAATTTGCATGTTTTTTGTACTTTGGCCTTCATCGTTGACATCATATTTCCTTTTGCATCACTGTTGTTTTTCTGTCTAGTTCTATTATATCGACTGCATAATGGGTTTATTTTGAATGTACACTAAAGATAGCCTGTGTCTGACACAGCAGTCTGATTAGTGTGTGCTGAGCTGTTGCTTTCTGAACCCAGCGTGGCCAGGGACATTAATTTACACTGCATTGTGTCACCGGGACAGTAACCTACAGTGGGGTTTCCTTTTCTCTTCTCTTTTTATTTTCTCTCCATACTGTAATTGGATGTTCCACCTATTCCTGCCCTCTGTTTCCATTTTGTAAACAGATAAAGCCCAGGTCGTGGAGAAGGGTGTTGTGGTTGGGTACCCTCAGCTTTGTGGTACTGTTGACTGACTCAGTAGGTTGGTTTCTGTTGATTGTCAGTGAAAATCCAGCAGTGCATGCTCTTTAGCCTGAGCCTAAAAGGTTGAGGTGTCAACTCAGTGCATTTTGACAGTTTATTATGACGGCTCCACAATGCCCCCCCCCCCTCCCCACTCCCCTATTTCCACTCTCCCCTTAGTCTGTCCTTTAGCAGAACCTTGAAGCACCATTGAAATTCTGCGCTGCCTTTTGAAGTCTCTGTTGATGAGGCAACGCGGAGCCACGTCGGCTCTGCTGTTCTCCCCCTGCAGGACATTTTTCAAAGTCATGTTTATATAATTAGCAGGGAGTCAAAGTGCTTTGACGCCATCCAACAATGAAAATGCTTAGCAGTCTCATCTGGACCAGAAGCGCAAGTGCTGCCCACTAGCCCGTGTTCTGTCCCGTGGCCGTGCTCAGTTTCACAACACAACAGTGCTGGCAAACCTTTGCCTGGCAAACCAATTCTTGGATTTCTATTGGAGGCAACTAATGATGCTTGACAGACTGATACACCATTTGAATAAATCCACTCACATGCTTGGAATCTTGACGAAGCCTGTGTACCTATTTGAGAGAGTCTATTGGTAATCTATATAGGGCCCAGACTAGGTGCAGGATCCACACCGCATAACCAGGAACATAGAGGCTTACGGGAATATCGCTCCTGACTTTAGTGTTTTTGCTTCAATAGACAATTTATATGGAACAGTTTAAATGTGCACTGCACTGTATATTGTAGTAAAACAATATTTTGTTTCCATTTGACTGTGGGGTTTTTAGTGATGGTATTTTGTTAGCCGTCACGTCTGGGGAGAAAAAAAATCTTTAATTGCAAATCCGATCTTGTTTTAAGTCTCTCCTTCCCTGCTTTGCTGCTATCTTGAGAGATGATCGTGCCTCACTACAAAGGCAGCCAGACACAAATCTTCATTAGATGTGGGTTGATAAACCATTAATCCATTCGAGCACTGTTTTATTTCCATTTATACTTGTCCACCCACACAGTAGGCCAAATAAAGAGAGAAAACTCCCTCTTGAGTATTTGTTGACTGAAAACAATCTCAATCCAATAGCGCTGATGTCTGGATAAAGAGTGTTTTCCCCCCTTCACTACTCTGTTTCTCTCTGTGTCCAGTCACTGTTGTGACCTTTAAGAAGATCACTGACTTTCAAAGTATCACCTGGTATATAAATTGATCATAACAGGAAGATATATTTTTCAGTAAGACATTCTACTGCGCGTGCGTACTGTATGTATGTGTGTGTGTGTGTGTGTGTGTGTGTGTGTGTGTGTGTGCGTTAAGTTTCTCCTTTATTGCCATTCATGTAGTGTTAGGGTAAGGTCAATATTATATTAGCACTGCCATTGCATTTCCACAGTCATATGAATAATGTAAAAGTTAGATATGGCCTCAAAAATGCAGCCCATTATCTCTATGTATCCTTGGTAGACACCAGATAGTTCCACAGTTTGTGTCCACAGATTTGATTAACCTTATTGCGTGGTGTGTCCAAATGGTGGCATGATGTTGCTGCCACAAGACACAGACCCTTATGGTGAAAAAGAACAAAACTGTTCTTATTGTGACCTTATAGGAGACAATCAATGGCCTTTATCTCCCCAATGCATAATAAATCCTACCTAATAGGGTTGGTCCACACATCTCCGTAATGTATTGACCTGCACCGCCTACATTTATCAGCTGGTCTCCCTGGCTAAATAATTTAGCTTTGAGCTTAGACCATACTTAGTCAGTGGTGATGTCTTGCTCCCAGCCCAAGTCTGGACTGCATGTTAGATTGATGTGCACCATAGGAAAGAATAGAACTTTATTAGCCCTATCACACTGGGCAATAGGGATTTGTCTTTGTATCTCCCTACTAGACAGTCGCACACACACACACACATACACACACAGACCTCTGCATGTAAGCATTTCATCAGTGAGGTTGGAGTGGAAGGTCAGTCAGTCTCAGTGGCTTGCAGAAGTTTGGTGAGAATGTGTGATATAATACCATTCAGTCGCTAGCGCACAGCTGGAAAACAGCCTCCGGACGCTGCTCAGCATTGAACCATCGATCTTTTGGGTTTTGATTGGCCTCTTATCTCCAAGACCAAACTGCCACCTGTTAGACGGGCACAATATAGCCCACTCTTGAAGATAAGGAAGCACAGCGGGTCCTATATTAGTGATTTGTAAAAAAAAAAAAAAAAAAAAGAAGAAATTTAGGTTTGTCAAGCTATAGCCATAGTGCCTGTAGTCATATCCTTTTGAATCAACACAAGAGGGCAACACACTATAGTCCACAGTAGAAAACTACTTGCATTTAGAAGAGCAAGCTATAGATTTTTGCATAGAGTCTTAAGACTGGCAAGCATAGCACCCGAAGGCTCTCCTAGGCTTTGAAATCAGAATAATTGAATTTGAAAAAGCAATGTATTCTTTTTTAATGTCTCCATATTTTTGTGAGAGTTTAGAAATGTTTGATTTATTTTGAGGGCATTAGTAATAATTTATAGTTACGCCTGCAGGGTTCCATTCACAAACCTCCCTCTGATGAATTTCTGAAATATCATTAGACATGCCTTCAACAAAGGAAAGATAGCATCCTGTTTTTAAAGAGTAATTTTGAGTTTAAGTTTGATCAGTTTAAAATCAGTCCACCGAAACTCTATGCAGTCTTTACTTTTTATTCTGAAACCTGGAGACGGTTTTATGTTTATTTCCTATTCTATGTTTTGCGTTTTGCGTATTCTACGTTTTTTTGTTTAGTTTTTTTCTCCGGCAGACTTTCTTTTCTCCGCCTCAGCTACTGCTTCTTGGATATTTGCACTGTGTATTAATGAGAGATTGATGTTGCCGATGACTTTCAGTAAAACAACAGCAGATTTCCATACTCAGCTTGAATGCCAAACAAGAGCAGGGGGACGTGCCAAGTCTCTGGCTGAACCTTGATCCAAAATCTCCCTTTAACCAGACCGTGTTTCCCAAGATGAAAGAGGGCATTGTTCTGATAGGCTGATCAAAGCAGCCTATCTCCCTACTATAAAGGAACACCTGGAATCCTAATGGAGGATTGTGCAGTAGCTGAAAGAGCATTGGGCAATGCATAATTTTGTTCATAATGTTTATGTAAACATCTGCTCGGGGGGGGGGGGGGGTTGTGTTGTTCTCTTTTATTTATTTGATTTATTTATGATGTGTTGATCTTAATGGGCTAATCTGTGATAGAAAGATCGCTTTCCTGCTGTCCCAGGCTTTCTGAGCATCCAAATCATGGTTTAGGATGAAAAACAGCCTTACACATTGACTGTGTGTGGAGCTTTGAACACCAGAACAGACTGATCAACTTTGTCGCCCCCTATAAAAGGTTAGCATCATGATTCTTATGGTTCCCAATTGAAATGGATTAGTGAAGTCCCAAAATCAAAACTAATTTACATATTTTTCAATGGATCATTTAACTTTACGTTTTTCATTTAAACTTATCTACGTGCCTGCTCGATAAATGCAGAGCTGTTCAAAGTGACCCTTCGAGCATTTCCTTCCCCTGTTACAGCCTAATAACTCTAACTGTGGGAGGCCTATAGCAGTCAGTCAAGGTATTATACAAGTAGGTAGTCTCACATTAAAGGCCTTAAAGCTTTCGAAATCCTCAAATATGACATTACTTATGACACGCTGCATCTTGAGGATTAATTTGAGTTTAATTATGTTTGGTCATTTGCTTTCAGCTACATTCTGTATCACAAATTGCATCATTTTAAATCAAGCTCTACACATCAAGTAATTAAAATATGGCTTCAGATTTTTCGTTCCTTATGCATGGAAAAAAAACTTACGACAACTGTGCATGAGCATTATTTATTGTCAGCTAATTCACAATCATTTCCCAACATTGCATCACGCTGAAAAGCCAATTATGCCAAGTATATTGATGGAGGCTTGAGATGTCACGGTTTTATTGATAGCTGATGTTGGTGGTAGATAGGATGTATCTTGACGTAGATTATCATGTTTTCTTTGATTGTCTTGTCACACTTAAGAGACAAAAAGGACAAAGGGTTTTTGTTATTTGAGTATTTTGTTATTTGAGTACCAAGGCAAATTACATAAAAATATGTCTTATTGCATAGAGAGTAAAACGGATTGTGCTCATTCTATTTCCTCCACAAACCTGTTAGCACACACATGCTATACCTGCTGCCTGTGTGCTGACATGATGGCTTTTCCAGTGAGTGAGCAGGTCTGCCAATATCGTCTGGGCTGGAACAGTCTCGCAGAAGAAGGAGCGGGGGGGTGTGAGGACAGGGAGGTTCTTGGCCACACTATAAATACCCCTGTCACGCTTATATCAAATGAGCTCTGTGCACTAAAGGGCCAGTGTTAGTGCCGAGGGTGTTTTTCACACACGTCTGCAAAGGTCCAGGGGGGTCTGGAAAGGTCAGCGTTATACGCTCAATAGCACATTCATATGAGTAGGTTTGTGTATATGACGTTTATCATGATGGGTGTCGCGGATAAAAAGTATCATTAGAATTAATTATCCAGGAAGTTATGGGATGAGGCTGTGCAATTGCTGCATTCAGCTGTCGTTACATTTATCTTACTTCTCGAGGCTTTATGAATAGTAGATGAATGACTGATATAGGCATTAGCAAAGGACGAAACACAAATTGCAAGTGTATATTGCATTCAGGCCAGTACTACTAGAAGCCTTTATGTGAGTCCTGTCTCCTGGGGATAAATAGCACGATGCTGTGTTTGCAGGCTGTCTATTTTAATCTAATGAATCCACAAATTAGAGCAGAATTTATACATGATATTTAGGATTTTTTTTCACTGTTTGAATGGATGTTCTTTACTCAAGCTCTTTGCAAGGAAAATATCCTCTGGGCTTTTTGTAATGAGCACTGTTAGTGCCATCATCGTTGCATTTTGATTTGTTTCGTGTTCGTTTTAAGAAACATTGTTATACAATAAAAATATCTCCCTTGAGTCTCGAATGGTGTTGGGGAACCCCTGATTTGAAAGGCAAACATCCCTGCCGGATGCCTCTGCTGCCTGATGATGAAGTTTCCAGGGAGAAGATGATAATCCTGACACTGCATCCTCCTAAGTCAGTCAGCCATGCAGTGTAGATATGGACGTGTACCCAGCAGATTGGGAGGTAGATTTTCCATCCGCACCTCCCATGGTGCCTGCTGCCTCAGGGGAAACGCTATGTAAATAATGAATGCCTGCGGGTGTGAAACATGCACAGATAACCTTCAAGACAGCCGCGGATCAGTGCTTTCGCATTAGCTGATAGGATTAAGGCTAAATTCTACAGAAACCTCTCAATAAGGAGACACAAAAATAGTCTATGTACGCTTAGTGTGCTGCCGATAGGCGGGGGGCGGTAATCATGGGAGAGTGGTAATAGTTCCACAATCTGATGGTGGTACGACAGAGCTACGTACCTCTGTATCTCTTTTTTTAATGTAAAGTAAAATGAGCAACCTAACTTTCTTTAGAATAAGTCAAAGTTTGACATCTTTTACAATATAACAAATTCCTGAGTTAACCTTTTTGATGTTTGATAACTCCAAGAATATTTGTAAATGGCGTAACTTTGTAAAGGCCAGACATTGGTTTCCAAAGTTTTCTGTATTCATGTTGCCACTAGCCCTTGGCTGAATGGCATTGCACAGGCTCTAAAATATTTTCTAGCCATGGTTTCTTGCCTCAGTATTCATAAAAACAAAACCTATTAGAGAGCTGAATGAGATCTTCCTGTCTCTATTCTCCATGGAGAGCAACATTCATCCAGCATATGCCGGCATCCACCAGAGAGGAAAACACATAGGGAACAAAACCAGTTCCCCCTATTGTCCCATCTGTCTACAAAGGACGATGCACAGCCAATAACAGGCCCGCTACTTTCCATCTTCTCACAAGCCATCTTGTGCTGTACTACAAAACACGAGGGCCTTCATTTTCTCATCTCCTCGGCACTGGATGCCCTGTTCTCCATCACTAAGGCTCCAGAAACAGCTTTATGGGGCTAAACAACCAGTGTTGATACTACAGTGGATGGAAACATCACAGGAAAAGCTAATGCAAAATGAGATGCACCACAAATCAGTTACAATGAAGCAATGTCTTCTGGCCTGAAGTGAATGGGGGTAGTTTTTTCAAAAAGCCCAAATTGATATGATGAATCTGGAAATAAATGTCCTTTCCTCTTATTATTTGGTTGTGTGAGTGGATTACACCCAGAGTAATAACTCATAAAACTAGAGCAATTAGCATAAACAGCTGTAACACAATGACCCCTATTTATCAAAGCTTTTGAGGCTTGCGTGTGTATATTTGACTCTTTTTAATGTTTGTTGGCCTCCCCTTCACTTGTTTACTCTTTCTATTTGTTGCACTCACCCACTTTATCTCATTATCTCCCTTCAGTGTAGTCGTCTATTCAGGTGTGTTTCTACATGGGCTGATATGTTTCTGGGGAGAAAGAAAGAGAGAGACATGAGAGATCGAGGTGCTGCTGCAGAATGGATCTCCAGGATGCTCCTGAGGGACAGTCGGACCTAAAGTCCAAATCAAGCTTAGAGACAGGGGAGGAGGTTAATCCCCCATCCGCAGGCAGGTGTATTAGAGAGGCTAAACAGATGCACAGGGAGACAGGCCGGAGGAGAAGGTTGGGATAATTGAAGTCCGCAAAGAAATATG
>JAOEHI010000022.1:5225009-5246719 GCA_025447815.1 Percopsis transmontana
TAGAGAGGCTAAACAGATGCACAGGGAGACAGGCCGGAGGAGAAGGTTGGGATAATTGAAGTCCGCAAAGAAATATGTATGTATGTATGGACACCCCGAGGGCGAGTAGAGCCTGCTTTGTGGCACTACTTCTCAACGTTATCAAGGTAAAAGAGGGGGTAGTTTCATTGACCAGCCTTAGGTTAACGCTGTTTATTGCTACCCAGCTTGGGAATTTAAGAGAGTATTGGAGTGGGAGCTTACATAGCCCCAGTGGGTGAATTAGCCTAACACCCTGTTTGACACTTGTGTAAACCTGCTTCAGTCCGGAATGAGAAAAGGTCTGGCCGTGTTGTCATGGGGACCAAATAGTATCTTTCACACTCGATAAAGTTTAATTTCAAAATGTTTTTTTCCTGGGCAAATGTTTATTGAAAGACACTGTCTGGGTGGGGTCAGTATTGATAAATCTGTGCTCCAAATATGGCAACAGAGCCCTCGTCTATCCAGGGAGACGGAGGGTTTGAACATTTTCTGTCCCACTAGCCTTAATCGTTTATGTCACAACCCGTTGTCTCTACAAGGTGTCTTTGTCTTTGACTGTCCTGATTCCCCTCAGCAGAAAAAAAACAGCCAAAGTCAAATTGGACCCAGAAAAGGGGATTTTTAAACGGAAAGATAAGGGGGCAGATATCCCTTAATCATCATTTGGTCTTGATTAGAAAATCAATGTCCTTTGATGCCAGAATGCATGTCTGCCTTTGGAGTTCGGGGTGTGACAATGACAATGTGGACTGGGAAATTGGCCTTTTAAACAGCTGCTATCTCTTTGTTGTTTGGAGGCCTATTCTTTAATGCAGTGAAAAGTCTCCTATTCACATAATGTCTGCCTGTCAAAGAAATTACTTTTTCTCCCGCTCCTGTGTGAAACTTTGTCAAAGAAACGCTCGGAAGCTTAGAGAACTGTGGGAATTTCTTAGTTTGTCGAGCCGACTTCACAGTGTTTCCTTGATTTACGTAACAGATGAGTAATAACGCTGTCACTCACTTCTCTGTGGCAGTTTGCGATATGCCAAAGAGGGAACATATTTGATGCCTTCCTGGGTTTACCCGTCTGAAATGTTTAAAAGCAGGTTTTACTGTGTTGGAGAACAGCCAGCTAGAATGGTGCTGCCAAAGAACCCTATGCACCTATGAACTCATAATAGTCTGCGAGGATAAAAGAAAAAAATACCTCAATTGTAAATACCTCAATTGATTAGTGTAGTAGTGTATCAGTCCATGGCCCTAAAGATGGTGGGGCATCCTTTTAGCAATACTGAAATGCAACGTTTAACGCTCCAAAATAAGACAGGAACAGGTTGAAAAACGTATTATTGAATAAAACCTGGAGCAGTTGATCTCAATGTTTTTGACCCATGATACCGCATAAAACATTTTTAAACAACAAATTTGTTCTATCTTATTAAAAATAATATAATATCTTTAACATTGTATTATATAAATAGATTTTAAATAATATAAAATAATAACAATAAGACTTCCCGACCCTCATGTCAGGAACGTTTGATCTAAACCACTTACGTCACACTACTACTGTACATATGTCATGCTTCAGTGTGAACCC
Organism: Percopsis transmontana; assembly: GCA_025447815.1. NCBI lineage: Eukaryota > Metazoa > Chordata > Actinopteri > Percopsiformes > Percopsidae > Percopsis > Percopsis transmontana. The sequence continues at coordinate 5,226,616 of JAOEHI010000022.1, forward strand.
GGCTTTCTCCCCTCTTATCAATATGCTGAGGGGTATGAGCTTAACAGGCATCTTTGCTTCCCTCTTCTCTCCTCCCTGCTCTTTGCCTCTGCGCCATGCTGTTGTACTTGCTGTGTTTTTACCAGTTCTGCATATCGATCCAGTTTTATCACCAGCGGGAATCTGCGCAATAAACCTGCAGGAATATGGATGAGTTCTGGTTAGCAGGGGAAGCACTGCTGATTAACATGCCCTTTGTGAGGATATAATAAAAATGTACATGTATGTGCCTTATATGCACACTGGTTTCTGTGTGGAAGTAATTTCTAACGTGCGATGTAAGACAAACCAGAAATATTGTATAGAAGTGACAGACCACTTCAAGAATCCTGAATAGAACTCTATGGGAGAAGTACATAACGCCAAATATGGCAGTTGGATGCACATATCCCGCCCCTGCCCCCAGTAGCTAATCGTCGGCTTTATAACAGCCAATCAATCGGGAAACCTATTAAGCCAATCTTGTGGTTGCACTGACCTTGCGCATGCGTAAAACATTTTTTTTATTTATTTTTTTTATCAGATTTGACTGGTGATTCTATGCAGTTTGAATGTCCCAGTGACCATTGAAAGTGCAGTTCTGTCTCTCTCCCCATTCATTTAGATAGGGTCTTGTTAAATAACTGTCTGCGGGCATTACCAAGATGGCTGGAGGTGGTCTGTACAAAAGCCGGAGATGCTGCGCTGCATCTGCTAGCTGGCTGTCCTTGGCCTTCTTATACACACACGTCACACAGCGGTGTACATAATCTATTGATTGCCATTCACATGCTGGACTGACAGCTTCTAATCAGTGTCAGGGTATTAGAGATTCTGTAAATGGAAATGTCAAGACTCATCCACTGACCCTATTCCCATTCCTACAAGAACCAACATGTACACCGTGTACCTCCTGTTTGGCTCTCTGGGGTGACAACAGCCTGCTGAAAACGAAAACCACATTGACAACAGTCGGATCGATCAAATGGTGGGGCAAGGTGGCGGAGGTGAAAATCAAACACATTTTCTTTTAAATAATTATTTGTAGTGTATTTCTGCTTTAATGCTTCTGTAAAAATGCTTGAAAAATGCAAGGCGAACAAAAAGCGTCAGCTCTGCGTGGGGCGTCTTGCCTCGCGTACAGTGTGCCAACACTGTGCAGCACTTTGATTAACATGGGCGTGGATTCAAAGTGGATCCGCTCTGCGTGTGGTGTGAAACGGGCTGAAAGCTTACTTTTCTGTGCACATTAGATTTGCATAGAGGGCTGAAAAATCTCCGCTGTCACTGCCTTCTGCCATGTTTTTATATTGTCGCAAATCAAACTCACGTTGCATGCTGAGCGTCTGTGAGACTGTTGCTAACTTTGGTTGATGCTGGACAGTAGTTACTGTGAGTTTTTCAAAGCGCGGTAATCAAACACGGTTTTGATGATGATTCAAATTTGAAACGGTAATACTAACCATTGGGAATTTTACCATAGTTTATCGTGAAACCGGTAACTGCTTCATCCCTTGTTCTATCTTATATTTGCTAGCTTTAGCTCAGTTGGCCTGTACCATTAAGGATTCTATTGTAGTGCAGTTTTAAATAGTTTAAGACTAGGATGGATTTTGTAGTAAACAAGAGGTGAAACAATTGGGCCCAAATGTATGCCTTATTTTAGGTCAGATTTTGTCAGGGGATTTTAGTGCATAAATAAATGAACTGAACAAATTGAGGTAACAACCTTACAGTGCTGACAGACTTGCCACTGGCTGGTGATGGCGTCTTGAATGTGACATTCTGATAATGTCAGCTATCTGTCTCATATGTATGAGGGCCATTCCAGCTCCTCCTAATGACGTTCTCTATCCAGCTGTTCAAAACATGACAGAATAATAGGCCACCTCCAGCTGTATTTGACTTCTCTGGCTAAATGCAATCAATTCACAGTGAAAACTAGCTAGCACTCTCAAGCCAAACCCCCATCCACGTTCTTCACAACAACCCGCATTATTTAATAGATGCAAAGCAACAAGGTTAATGTCGACGTTTGGCTGCGTGGGGAACACACGTCGGCGGCGTCCTTGACTTGCTTCTGTTGTTTTTTTCCACTGAATAAGAGCATCATTTTAAGAGAATCACATAGCCCTAACAACCCACCCGGCTGTTGTGGATTGTGTCATATAGTTGTTGAGAGTGAAGTACTAGCTTATCTCTCCGGGGAATAGCCCCATCAATCACACAGCAATGATATTTCTTTCATTTTTACCCTTAACAGCCTTGTTTCCCATTGTGGCTCCTGGATCAGATTAGTGATTGAACAGTAGAGCACAGTGGACCTCCACCACAAATAGAGCATAGATTGAAAAGAGGGGGTACCTGAGGAACACCCATTGTCCCACTCTTAAAACAATGTCAAAGACAGAGAAACATGCGCTTACGGTCAGCTTTATGGGCTGTTTACAGCAATGTCACCTATTCTAAATGCAGATTATTACAGTAGCCTATTCCATGTCGCTCAATCCTTACAGTAGCCTATTCCATGTCGCTCAATCCTTGGTAATCATCCAATCCATCCAAATAATAAATAAATACAATATAATATAATAAATAACATTTGTGGTTGCTGAGGCATGTCACTAATTGGCTGCCATTGATTAGTCAACTTGACTGTGTCATTTCCCAATTACTTTCCAATGTCATTCATCTGAATAGTGTCCTGTTGAAAATGATGGGTTGTTTATTTGTTGTTCTTTTGTGAAAACAACGTAGTGCCTCCATGTGTACATTGTCCATAAACATATTATTTTTACACAAAGGTATACAGCATATCCTATTTTGTGTGTTTGTTTTCCTTAGCAAGAATAGCTATTGGTGCACCACTCTAATCCACGTAGCACACTGTGCTCACAGCGTGGCAGTGTGTACCACATTGGCAGCCCTGCTGTGTGATGGTAATGATTGCAGGTGTGTATGGAAGCCACTTGTTGGCTAGACAAGACACAAGTTGCAGAACAAACCCAACCACACACACACTATGGTTTTTATTCTGAATGATGAGTCTGTCACACCTCCTGGAGTTTGTGCCTTCAAATTGCATCTGTGCTGATGTTTTGTCTTGCTGGCACTTTTTCTTTTCTTAGACAGTACATGAAGACTTTACTTGGTAATCATATGAGAAAATTTACAGAATAAGGCAAATTCACATGGACAGTGATTTAGCGACAGCTGAGCAAATTATAATTGACTTTATATATTCATTGTGGATACTGTACATGTAGGCTACTGTAGGCTACAAAAATTCTGTGTGCCAAAAGCAGATGGATTTTTGCTTGTGTTGTTGCATATGAACCAGCTTTAAAATGTTGGCATAGGTTACAGTCTAATTTATATTATTGTTCTGCACATGAGTTGTATAACAACAAAAACGTATCCTTGGACTAACCGGGTCTTAAGAATTAGAGAATTCTTGCAATAAAAGTATCTAACTCCAAATGTCAAATTACAGTTCCAGTCTGACAATGAATTCATTGAGTTATTTATGGTGTAGGTATGTTACAGCTTTTGAGCCCTCCTTGGCTCTAGTGTTTCCTACACACTCTAGTGTTGAGTATTTCGGTGACAAGCAGTTATTGCCATGACAAAGCCTTGTCTCGCGCCACTGTGATGCTTCTATTGCAGCTCGTGCCTGTTCGCTTCGAGGGCCGAAAACACTATGCTGTAAATTGCGCCACGGCCTCTTCAGGTTGATGTGCCGCCTGTGAACGTGATGTGATTGGGTATCGATTCACACCGCAGCGCTAAAATTGCCTGCCTTGTGGCCCCAGACAGCAGGAGTGACAGCTTCAGTATAGGACAGGAGAGTGGCATAGGCCTATGTCTGAAAGGATACCTTCTCTCTGGTCTTTATCATGTCCTCCTCATACAGACACTAGAGCAGAGAGGGAGAGAATAGAGGACAGAGCCCCCTACTGTGGAGCGCGAGTCCATCACAGCCACGTACAATACACTGCAATCTAAAACTCCACAGGGGCATGGACTGCCCCTTTACTAGGGAATTTCATATCCATTTACAAAAGCATGTAAACGTCCCTCTTTCCATTATAATGCCCGTGCTATTTGCACATAGACAGTTTTTTTTTATCTGTTAATGTTTTAACATTTGTGCCACTGAACAAAAAAGAGGGAGGCTTTCTGCTGGCTTTTCAATTGAAAGTAGTAGTGACACAGTGCTGTCAATCTGCATATGATTAAAACATGCCCTGGATCCTGTTGGAAGATGAATAATGCAAGAGAAATTGCTTGTGTAATGAAGAAATAGCAAATAATCCCAATACAATTAACTCTCCCACATACAGCAAGAAAACCAGTCATGCTTCATCTACTAGGACAAGATGTCCAACTGAGGTACTGTTATACCTCAGTTGGACCTAAGTATTGTTATAGAGTTTCAAGAGAGGCATACTCTCTTGCATGCAAATTCAAACACTATTTTAGATTAATACTAGCTAATACACCTGCTAAGGTGAGCAGAACACCCAAATTATTAAAGCAATCCTATAGATACACTTGTTGGGAAAACTCCTTAGTGTATTTTGATGATTTTAAGTTGAAGTGAGCAAGTGGCTTGATAGAAATCAGGCCTAACCCCCGTGTGGTCCCTGTGACTCTCAAGGAGAAGTGCAATTAACATGCAGAGTGACAGCTACCTGAGGGGTGGCTAAGTCACAACCCGATCCTCCTTTAAATGTAGTGTCTTAGTGCTTCGTAAGGGTGAACTTATGATAAGAAACCGCTCTGGCCAACACTTACCAAGTATTGTTTTACAGGGAACACAAAATAAATAAATAAATTGTATTTGATTCCTTTTTACCACAGCTTAGCAGCTCTTTCTAAGAGTCAGCACCTTTTCTGCGTTTAGGAGTGAAAAGGATCAAGTGGTGTTAAGTTGGATAAAATGTGTCAGCTAAATGGCGCAAATGTAAATGTTAGAGTGGCAATACATTTTTTTATTTTATTTTATTATGCTGCTCCATTGTTTTGAGGATGCTGTTGGGAGAGTAGCAGCTGTACACAAGTGCACAGGTAGGCCTAAACTCTTAGCATTGAGCAGGTCCAACACTAGATCAATACAGAGCATGAATCAACAAAATAAAAACATACATAAATACACAATAAATACAACAAATAAATCCAATACAATAGTGTTTCTAAATTCATAAAGCATTTTAATTAGTATCTTTCCCCCCCCATATTACGACAATTAAGAAGCTGCTCTCCTTGACAGCCCTGAGCCCCACTGAAGCTTCTGTTCTGGATCCTTCACCCCAGGCCCATGGGGTGTTGATGCTCAGAGCTGTGACAGATTTCTTAACACACAACGGAAACAAAGCGTGATTTAAGGAAGAGGGAGGGCGGCTTCAGTTGATATATGAGTGTTTTGTTTCACCGGCGAAAAGTATGACGAATGGAGTCCACAGAAACCAGAAAGGCACCCTTGTGTACCCCCGCTGAAAGGGAGGGGAGGAGAGAATGTTCTTGAGAAAGGAAAACTCTAGGCTCTTTAATCAGCACAAGTTAAAAGCAGCCTTGAGACAATATCTCTGCGTTGTGCCTTCGCGATAAGCCTCACCGTGCATGGGGGGGTTGAGGGTGGAAGGGGGTTGGGAATAAAATGTATAGCGTAGGTGAGCCAATTTCCTATGACATAAAAAAAGAAGAGAAGAAAATCTGTTGACTTGACCGTGGATGCCTCCTGTAAACTAGGCCGCCTTGAGTGGCAGGCATGGAGGGGTTTGGTCTCTAGCCCAACACAAGACTATGGTAATGGAAGAGGCTTTGTAACACAATATGGGTATTTTCATTTAAAAAAAAAAAGAAAAGAAATAAAAGCTCTTTTTTGAATGTTGCCACCAATCACGTGCAGGCAATATTTATTCTACCGGTAAACCATCCTCTTTGTTGTATTATTTCAAAGAGCTTAGCCCTTTGGGACTGGTGTGTGTGTGTCCTTGTGCGTCTGTCTTTCTGTGTGCATATACAATTACTGTATGTGTCTGCACGTTCTGTGTGCTTGCGTTCATCCTGTCAGGTCATTTGTCATTGGTACTTTTAATTTCCTCCATTTGTCTGCTACTGTTGTGCGTTCATTTGCTGATACAGACTGCCCGTCATCATTCCACATACCTACTCTGCATGTTGGGGAGAAATATTGACATTGTCAACGCACCACTCATCGCTCCTGAACATACGCCCACACTGTGTACATATCAGCTGTCACATATAAGGGCAGAATTCATCAGCTTTTTCACACCTCCATGGTACGGCGATGGTAATCTGCCAGGGCAGAGATTGGGAAGCGACGCTTGTGAGGAGGGTCGAGGTGCTGGAGCCGACCTAGCCATTTTGATGCATATGTTGCACAGAATTATTGACTATGTCTTTACTCTGTGGCTTCCTAAGGAGAGAGTAATTGTCTGTCTGTGTTTCTTTTGTTTGAACTAAGCACAATTAGACAGCCTTACTCCTTAAATCAACTGCGTAGACCTTGGTGGAATAATGATGGAAGGCAAGTGGTGTTCATGCTTTTCAAAGGGGGTTGCAAAACAAATTCAACTCCTTTTCATCTGATATTTTATACAATTTGTAGACAACACTATACTGCATCTTCTGAGCAATTCTTGACTCATTGATGTCTACCATTGCATTTTTTTTAGTCAAATTATTTCAACCTAGGCGGCCTAGCTTTTTTTGATTAGATGATCCACAATAAATGTTCCACCATTGTTGAATGGTGACAAATTCACTGGAGCATCTATCCTATTGTTGTGTATTAGCATGAACTGACCAATATTTTTGTAATAAAAAATTGCAAACAAAACTCCCTTTTTCCCTTACCTTAAGTTGGTATTAAAACCTTATTTGAAAGTAGGCATTTTCAATTTGTAGATGCAAAATATTGCACTGCTTATCTTTTGATGACTTGCATCTAATTTGGAATTAGCATATCCCAGTGAAGTGTACAGTAATTTGTCTTTGATGATTGGTTGGTCTGTAATAGATGGGGGATCGCCTGGCTCCCTCCTGCCCTCCCACTTCTCCTGTCTCTGCCGGAGGAGCACACAGAACCTCTGAAGTGTGCTTTGACCATCAGAGCAGTGAGAAAGCACTAATATTATCCTGGCCTGAAATGAAAAGGATTATGTGCCAAATGCAGCCTCAAAAGGCTATCTCGATTTACAGGTGATGTTTCGTTTGTTTGTGTTTGTTATCCTTAAGAAAAGACGGGCTTGGATATAATCTAAAGATGCATTCCAAATCATAAAGCCCTGGAGCTTTTTCTGATGTTTTTCGACGGGAGAGGTGCAACGCCAAGACATCACGTCTGCATACAGAGTGGCCATGGTGTCCCAGCCAGTACCCTTACTTCTAACAAGCCAGTTCTTTCAACTGTATAACTGATATGAATGTTAGAGAGCAAATAAGCAATGGGGGAGGGTTGCTGAGTGAGTGAGTGAGAAGGGACTACTTTAATTTCACAGCCAAGAGCCACATAGATTGCTTTTGTTTTATTGCGGGTATAGGTGGCATGAGAACTTTGCAATTATTTGCACAATTAGTTGTAATTATGGTAAAAGCATTTATCTTGTGTGCCCAAGACATTCTAGTGTATATTCTTTAGGGGGAGAATAGGAGGAATTAATATAGATCGTTTTCTCCAGAAAGTGCTTGCTCGTTTGGTTGACGGCAATTAGCGTCTAATACCTGGGAGATCTCCAGTCTGCTCAACCCCCGTGCTGTTTTCACTTCCACAATGATCAGACAATTAATGATGGGTGGAGAGGACTGGCAGGACTACACTTTGTTCTAGGCACTGCCACAGTGGTAAGCTACAGCGCAGAGCGGTTTCTGCTGCTGCTGTTGTGGTTCTGCTTGAGTGTTCTCCTGCCTTTGTGACACATAGATTATGATAAGGTTACATTTGCTCTGCGTACTTTATCTTAGGTAGTGGAACTAATCGCACACAGATGCAGTTGCCTTGGAAAGTACCCACCCTCCCCCCTTACACAACCCACCCACTTGGGTTTGCATATTTCATTGTGCTACCAAGATATTTCAAAACCAATTTCTTGTTGTGTTTGTGTTTGTTGTGATCTTCCTAGAGCAGGCTGCTGCACCCTAATTGAAGACATGGGTAAAAAGAAGAAGTGATTTTAGTGCAGTTGCATATACTCAACAATATGGATAAATCTACAATTGGCTCTTGCATACAAAGGCATGAAATGGGAAGCTTAGGTGATGTTTTAGCATTGCTGTAATGTCTCAGTCTGCTAAGCGCTCTGATGTAGGCAAATGTGTGCTAAGTCGTTGCTTTTGTGAAATCATTCTGGTCATATCTCGCTGGTTGACGTAGAGTATATCTTGTCCCTTAAAATAAATGCATCTCAGGGGGATTTTAGTTAAAGGATATGGCTTTTAACTCTGCATGGAATATATGATTACTTACGACTTAAGCACAGTATGAAATATGTGGCTCATTAATGGCTGACAGCCTCCTACAACTATTATATTGAAAATGAGATGGCAAACTCCCTGGGCTTTTCATCGAGGCCTGTAAAATTTGCAATTTTATGTTATTACCTACTTTGTGTGTTGGCATTTATTTATAGAGGGAGATAAATTCCTTTTTTTCCAAAATGCCAGGAATTTATTTTTATCCACAAGTGAATCAGATGCATTGAATAGACCAGGTCAACATTAATGGTAATAAAGGAGAGTTTGAACAATGTTGTGAGAGGAAAAGATAACAATTGGCCTATTTTAAAGCAACAAGCAATAGGAGACATGAATTCAAAAAGAATGAAATACGTAATAACATCATTCTGGGGATATTTTATTTGTTGACAGTTGCACTTCTCACATAAACAATCTCGAACATGCATCTAGGTTAATATGTAGTTTTGTGGCACAACAAAGGTTAAGGAGGTTGTCTACTGTACTTTCTGACTGTTTACAAAGCCATACAGTATACAAGAATAATGCTGCAGTTTTGTGCTGGAGCCTCAAAGCCTGTTTTCTAGGCTTCTCTCTCTCTCTCTCTCTCTCTCTCTCTCTCTCTCTCTCTCTCTCTCTCTCTCTCTCTCTCTCTCTCTCTCTCTCTCACGGACACATTCTAAAAAAATTTACACATTCTCTGTTTGTCTTACCAGTGCCTCCAGTGTATGTAAACTACAAACGGTTATCGTGTGTGGGGATTCGAAGTGGGGGTGGGTAGTGAGAGCATAAACTGTGAGTGATACTACAGCATTTGGTCAGTGTCTTGCCTAGCCTAGCCTCGTTTTGTTGAGAGGTTTTGAAATGAGCGAACACTTAATTTACGGTGTGGGCCCCGTTAACGGATGATAAAAAGATGCTGTCTAATGTTTTACAGGGATGGTGTCTGTGATTCGGTAAACTCTGAAGTTGCCCAGCACCACTTAAGGAAACTGATCTTCCGTCGTTTGTACACGTCTGCGGATTGGTGCTTACTACAGCATTGTGTCACATTAATATTTGAGTGCTGCATATTGTCAAGTGGATGTGGGACTTAAATAGCACTTACAGTCTTCTTACCTGACCTCCTTGCTCTATTTCTTCCAGAGACATCCGTGCAGACGCCATAATGGTTTCCCTGTTTATATTGAACTTGACCCCTGATCCCTGACCTGCTGCATAAGCTTGGTAATCATTTCATTTTTTTATTTGGTGCATTATGATTGATTTTTTCATTTTGACTATGTCATATTCTTCCCCATGTTTTCCACCCATGAGATTTTGTTAACTTTGTTTTCTCAGTCTTTCATGTCTTTACCTTTTTAGCTTTCTAAGCAGTGTTTCCCACTGGATTTTGTGAGATTGTGGTGGGTGTTTTTTTTTACATTTTAAAGTTAAATGCATCAATCTGGTGCACTTTGATTGCAAAATAAGAGGCTAGATCTATGAAGAACTTGCTCTTGTAAACAAGTTTGTGCTCTAGTAAACAATCAGTGTCACAACAACAACCGGCAAATCAGTGTCATCCGAATTTGGTGCCGATGTACAACACACTATGGGCATTAGTTTCCAGACGGTGCAAGGCCGGCGGTAGCGCTAACACAGACGTAATGACAATTTCATTGGGCGCAAGGTGGCTTTTCTCTCGCCTGGGCGCATTTGCTTATTTCCCAGTGTGCCATGACATCGCTTGCGCTGAAATGAAGCTTTTCTGCCTGTCTGGACTTTTGTCGTATATTACGAAATCGGCAGTTCGCAGAGACAGAGAGCGTGTTGCTTTTAAAGGGAATGAGAGGAGCTGATTGGCAGTAATTGAAGACAGCTCCTACCACTCCTACTGATAATTTATTAATTCTAATCCAACCCTTTTACAACTGCGACGCCAGTGCGCCCGTTTACCGGCGTCACGAAAATAGCAAAAAAAAGTATTCAGCCACACCTTAGATGGACTTGCACCATGTGCCTTCTCTTGTGCCTTGACAGGGAAACTAGGGCCCTATGTCTACCATCATAAATTAGTATCAAATCAAACGTGAGAAATACTTTATAATGTAATGCAATACAGCTGTATCATCGGCTGTCTGCTGAAAAGTGTGTTTGTTAATTCTGGCTTATCGTACTTCCATAGTTTAGCCTAGCGACAGAGTATGAGAGATGCTTTGCTGAAACAACGGCACAAAACACACCGTTAGAGATCTTTTATTATTATGAGAAGTGTAAAAATATTTTCGGTTCATTATGAGACGTCGGGACAAATTAGACTGTGGCGGGCCGCCATAGTTTAGGTAGTTAATGGGAAACACTGCTTGGTTTGTTCTGTGTCATGACTGATTTTGAGTGAATGAATCTTCCTCTGCTTCATCTCATCTGTTGTTCTTCAGCCATTACATTTAACTTTGTATTATGTTTACTAATGTTTACTTCATCGAGTTTATACTATAAACCATCACATTTCCATTGATGTTTTTGTTCTGCTATTTCCAAGGACTACCTCGTCCCCATTTTATATGTAGACATCCTGTCATAATTCCTATTTTACGTTCTTTCTTGGTTTCTCTCTCTCACTCTGTGATGTGCGTTGCAGTGTTATTACAAGCAATTGGTAGAAAGATAAAGAGGAAATATGACATTTCAGTAAAATTGTAGGACTATGTTCCTTGTAATCTGTATTTTTCTGTTGTCTGTCACAATGTCTTCCGAACATAATATTGTGCAACAGATGCACAAAGCAAAGCCAGCTCATCCACGCTGACCGCCCTCAGCCCTACCATGGTCGTGGCGATGCTAGGCATTCAGGGAGCCTCATGGAGCAGCAGACAGGGCCAGGGTTAGACGTTAGGGGAGCTGGCAGCAGGAGGGAGGAGTGAGTCACAAGGTTGCCACCCGGAGCAGTAGACTTGCTTGTCTCAGCAGAGTAAACATCACCCCTCGTCTGCACACAGTAATGACTAACAGAGGAGGACGTGCGCAGAAATGCTATCAGGGCTGCTCCCCCATCCCACCAGGCTCTGCATGCGCCGGTCCTATCATCTCCCTCCCTCTGCTCACCTGAAAACAAGCAAAGTGCTCCTGCCTCTATGCAAAGTTGTGGACACAGGTATTAACAAAGGCTCTGCACTTCTTGTCACCTCTGTCCTTGTTTGCTTGGAGTGATATGGTCAGCCTTTTGAGCGACCTTCTGTATTTACAGATAAAAGGGGCAAGTGAAGGTTTTTGAAAGTGCAGCCTTCATTCGAGGGTTATCTTTGGTGAGGCCACATGTGTGCATGTGCGCGCGTGTGTCTGTGTGTGTGTGTGAGTGTGTGTGCATGCGTGCGTGCCAACTTGTCAAACTCTTATCAGCATCAGTGCTGGTGTGGCAGAACAACAAATTGGGAGTGAACGGGAGCATCTTGCGATCTGATCCCAGATTGTCTGGTTTAGTTTTAATTGGTTGGCGTCTCTTCCTTGACACCCTCAGAGCTTGTAACCGAAGGCAGGAGACATCTGAAAAATAAACCTACATTTCCGTGAGCATAACAAGTGGAAAAACATTTGTATGAATGCAATCATAATTACAAATCAGTCTCCAGATTATTGCCCTTGTGTTCTTTTCTCCCTGTTTAACGACTGTTTTGCTGTGCAGGAAAACAATCAACGTCCAAAGTACTAAAGCATCGATTGACATGAAACAACCACCCTTTATTAAAAGCAGAAAAAGGCCCAGATAATATATATCCATATATTTTCCACTGTGATAAATACCAAATACATACGCTTGTAATAGGTGTTAGTCTAGCAGGAACTAAAGGCGTAACTCCAGCCACAGTATTCATAAGTGTGTCTACCAATTATGAGTGCTCTCTGCAGCTCTGCATATAGTGGAATATACAAACACAGACAAATTTCACTTCGCTTGCTTTTTATGTATACAGCAGTTTTTACCACGAAAGCATTTGTTATCCCCCAGCTTAACAATAGGGTCTTGTAGTTCCTACGCTATTGAGGGCACAGTTGTTCTTGAAGCCTTGTTTTGTCTGGGGGAGAATTTCCGAAACACCAAATTTGTTGTAGAGTTATTCTGAACTGCCGGCACAAGGGCAAAGGTCTGACGCAAATAACCTCCGCTATGAGATTAAATCTTGGCCCTGTGTTTGCTTGTCAAGCTTGCTGCTCACGATCATGGAACGCATGAATGCATTTCATTCATTTTCAGCTGATGAAAAGGCATCCGCTGAAAAAAAAAAAAAACAAGTTGAGGACATAGTTTTCATACAGAGAGAGACGCAACCCTGAAATTTATATGGTGAGTGGGAATCAACGTTGACTGAGAGTCACTGAAGACGGGTGTTTGCTATGCCTGGTGATGGTGAGAGACAGAGCGAGCAGGGGATTATTGTTAGCAAACGCGGAGAAGATCATGAATTCCAATGATGTGCCAAAGTGCAGGCTGAAGACTTACAGAGATGGTTCTTTTACCCCACTCTATCTATGTATGTCACTACAATCGCAGTGCTGCCAGCACAGATGATTTTAGGATCGAGAGGAGTTGATGTGTGTCCCCCGGCACTGATTCAACATCTGATAATGACGAAGGAACGCTATTTTGGTTAAAGCTACGAGCGACATAAGGGAGAGGAAAATAGCAGACCGCCAAACCTGGTGCGCCAACGTAACAAGCTTGTAGAGAAATGGAAATGAATAAATAAAAACAGATGACAGTGAAAAAGTCATCTGTTGCAAAGAGCCTGTTTAATATGTGCTAAGATAGCGCTGGCAAGGCCTCGCAGCCCCAGTAAACTTCGCACATCAAAGACATCCCCGAGCCTGGGCCTTATGAAGCGCTCATCATATCCAATCATGCTTTCACCCAAGGATCTTGTGAAGAATACTCCCGGCCCTGCTGGTTTTGTTCATTAAACCAGACTGATTTAGGGTTGAGTTATCAGCACAACTAACTGCAGTGCCGAAACGGCGATTGCAGCTGGCAGTCCTTGTCCCTCGTTGACCTGTTTTGTTAACTCCACCGCTGTATTTCACTGCCTGATTAGATGTCACTCAATTAAAAGCACATTTCTGTGGAGTGCACAGCCTCCCTAGTTGCCATGGATGCCGTGCTAGAGGTAGCGGAGCCGCTTAATGTGTGTCCCAGAGCACCATAATGAAATATCCACGCTGTACCAGCAGAAACACACAGACATCCCAAACTTTCACACCCAATCAATGAGGCCTGTGCCGGCTGCCCTTTTTTCATTGGAAAATTAAAAAGGATGTGCCTAGTAAGTCACAGAGGACTTTCACATTTTTATAGTCTAGCTATGAGAGGCACTAGGATTAATAGATCTTTCCTAATATGCCTCGCATTGGAGGTCCCCTAGCACTACGATCAGGTAAGGCCCAGCGGAGCAAAGATCATTTATAAGTGGTTCATTATTTTACCTTCGGATTCCTCTGTCTGGCATTGATTTAATAAACACTGATGTATCTGCTTGTAGAAGAGAAGTGCCATTTTTCATTTCCCAGATTTGCCATCTTTGTTATCATAGTTATCTGTTGAGCTCTGGCATTTCGGCGGTAATATACCCCCAATCTTAACTGTGAGCTGGATGCAGCACGCGGGAAATACAGAGTAATTCTTCCCTGGCAGATATTCCTTTTAATGTTTACTGAATTATTCTTAAAAAGAAAAATATTGTCTTTTATCTCCCCGACTCGATGCCTGCTCGTCGGGACATGGCTTTGTAAATGAACACTGTTTAATAAAGTTCTGCCAAACTGCCCTGATTATGCGTGAAAGGATTCAACAACGTGTGACATCAACAGTGAGGTACGATAATTAATGATCTATCAATGTGTTCTGATGATTAATGTATTTGTTTTTGCAGTTTGATGGGCCCATAAACTGCGAAATAGACAATGAGCTTTGGCATCTTGCATTCCCTATGGTGAATAGAAAGCAGCAGAACTGAAGCACACTATAAAAGGCCCAGAGCAGTGATGAAAAGAAAAAGGACCCAGGCCCTGTTTTATTAAGGTTATATGTCTGTTAAAGCTCATGCCCTTGACCTACTTTTTTTGGTTACTAAGAATCTTGTTGAGTGTTTTTTTTCTCCACCTCAAAAGGCTCTATCTTAAAGTGTTAAAAGCAGTTTGTGGTCAGATTAGGTGTGTGTTGCTGGCACATCAAATCAAGATGAAAATAAAATGGAATGATCAATTTGGCCTGCATTAATCCCTCCTTGCCAGCTTCAGAATATTGATTTTCTTGTTCAGCCTCCCTGATAACAAGAATCATTTAAAGGTCACATTTTGATGTCTGTCAGAAAGAAAACAGCCTTAATGCATTGTGAGTGGCCTTTGGGGCTTATTTTTGTCAGAACGCATAGACTAAATCTTGGCACCACAGGCACCACATACAGAAAATGGCGCTAAAAGACTTAAACCAAGTATTTTTAGGGGATCGCACAAATCGCAGCCAATATTGAAAGTGTTCTGGAAAGCAATTGGGAGAAAAATACCCCTCTCCTGAAATGATATGCGTACCCCTTTAAGTTCATAATTATCACTTGTGTAACACTGATATTATTCCCATCCAAGCATACATTTTTAATTCATCAGAGGACTGCAGACTTTGCAAAAACTCACTGGTGATGCATTTACTTAAAATAGCTTGGCGCATGCTACTCTGACGGACATACAAAATATTGCTAATGAGAGTGCCAGGCCTGATTTGAGCCAAGACTTTGCTGACATGACACTCATGCAGCCTTATATGTTTTTCACACTGCACAGCAAGGATATTATGTGTCTCGGGGACCCTCTTTACTTTACTTTAGTTTTTTTCTTTTTTTGGGGAAGATATTTGTTAATTTGTTAATTTTGTTTGTCCTTTTATGTTGTCCATCTTCTTCGATTCCACCATTTGCCTCCATTCCTTCTTTACTTTCTTCCTTCCTCGTCCAGCATCTCTACCGGATTCCGCAAATACCCAGCACTGACCTTTACTTGCTCCGGCTCCGAGACACGGAGCTGTGCATCACTGGGCCACCGCCTCAGGCACTTAGCATTCTGGTAGAGGAGGCGTCTTCAGGGAGATGCTGATCAAATGGGAAGCATGCGCTGTTATCAAAGCCGCTGCACTTCTGTTTGTACAGTTTTGTATAAAAGCCAACAATTATAGTTCCACTCTTTCTAGGAGGTCTCTATTCAACCCGAGAGTTAATACAGCCAAATTATGAATGTCAGAGCTGTTTAAAGAATACATTTGTTGTTACAAATCACTTGAATGTGCATGTAACACATTCATTTTTTTTTACTGTATTGATGACTCAAAACATGAGCAAAGCCTATTTTTCTCTAAGGAAACCCATTCCTAATGAGCAGAAAATATCCCTCTCTCACAGTTTAAGAAAAACACCAGGGTTTATACTGTCAGTAGGTGGTGCCGTGCACAGCAGCAATTTATCCCCTTGTGTTCAAACCAACATTATAATGGAGGCTCATGAATACTTGATGAGCGGTTTGAGCGATGTGTGTTGTGCTCTGCTACCTGGCCAGTAGTCCAGGCCACACAGGCTGGCTAATGGGGCTCCGAGTACCGGGGAGCCAATGGACTTGGCGTGTGTGGGCGGGGGGGGTTGCGATACGGTGCAGGGGTAGGGTGTGTGTGTGGAGGGGTTTAGCGGGTCTCTTCCACTCACTGTGCTTGGGTCAATATAAAACCTCATTACTGGGGTGTCATAGAAAATTTGTGCACTTTCTGCTCCATCTAGCAGCAATTTTGCTGGATAAGCACTGCTCTCGTTTGGGCCGTTTTAAGCATTTCCACTAAAGAAAGGCTTGCAAACAGGAAGCCATCGCTTCCCCCGCAGGGGCCCTGGCAGCTCCAATCCCTTCAGCGCCTGTGCTCTTATAGTCTACAGTAGTGGTTGTGAGCGAGTGTATCTGTCAGTGTGTGTGTCAGTGTCTGTGTGTCGCCACTGTCATGTGTCTGCTGCGGACGGCGGCGTTCGTAAGTCATATGTATAGTTGAGCATTTCACATTGTTGAATGTTTACATAGTGACACGGCTTATAAAGTTCGAAGTGGGAGAGCTCGATGTGCCTCAAGCTGTCACACACATTTCCATAGCGAGTGTGTGTGTTTTCATAACTGAGTGCGGAGCAGTTACTGGGCCTCTCCAACATACAGACGCTGGTTTGACGCCCAGTGTTCACCCTGTAATAAATCCCTTAATAACCTAGTTAGCATGGCGCTGTGCCGGCCCCACTGTATGTGTCAGCTTTCACATTGCCCTGCCCCGCCTGTGCTCCAACCTTACCCAACTGAAACGTACAATTTACTGTTCTCCTTTCACCTGCCTTTTAACATGAAGAACTCCACATAGAATAAAAACAAACAAAAAAAGAATTCTATTCTAGCTGTCTGGTGACCACAGGGGGCAGTCTATTCACATGTTGTTAGAATGTTGTTATTTTCCCTCTCGCTCTGCTTTCGTGCAAAATTGAATCTTCTGAAAGCAAACAGAGTGACATGCTTATAAATATGGATGTCTGCCTTCTGGACAAGCTGCTCAGCCAGTGCCACGTTGGTTCCCGCCAATTCATGGCAGAACCTTGTAATTTCAGAGCGGTGGGGGAAAAAATCAAAGGGAAATGATAGCGAATAGACGTGTTGCTTGGCCGTCCTGTAAAGTGTAGTTTTTTTATGTATTTCTTTTTAAATGTTGTTTCAATGGGCAGTCACTGCAAAGAGACAGTGGCTGAACAGAATGCACGCAACACGGCTCGTGAATAAAACATGATCGGATAAAAGCCAAACATGCAGAATATGCCGGAAAGGTCAGTGAGAACCCGGACCATAATTATGGGTAGTGAATTTGTCAGGAATACACTAATTAAACCACAGACAAATCTCCACTGCCGACCGCGCCTCCCCGTCCCTGCAGCTTAACCGTAAACCTGCATATTAATCATGGAGGAATAGAAAGGGCTTAGTTAGGTTGCTCCCTATGTTAGTGGAGAGCACTTTAAAAACACACACATGCTGGCATGCACAGCCTACACACAAACACACTCTCATTCACAATCATCAACTCATGCACACGCACATACCCAAATAGGCATGCATGTACATAAAAACCCATACTTACGGTAACAAAAAAAACAGTAAAACACACACGCACACTGCCTCCAGTCTGTAGTTGTACAGTTCAGAATCAAGGTGCGTCAGGCCAAGAGGAAGATCCAAATTGGATCTATCTTGACAAGTTGGCAGGGCCGAGTTTTGAGTGGCTTCCTGCTGGAACAAGAGCCACCGCCAATCAGCTTCTTTCTAATTGGAGTGGAGAGGGAGTCCTTTTCAACTCTGGGCCTCCCATGCGCTCAGAAGAAGGGAAGGGAGGGTGTGGTTGAGTGTGTGTACAGTATGTGCGAGGCTGTAACATGCAGGTTAGGTGGATGTGCCTGGATCGTTGTGGCCCCCGCCTGTTGCGTACCCTCGGTGTGTTTATATGTGCGTTTGCGCGTGTGTGTTTATGTTTTAGTGTGTGACTGTGCCAGACTGGCTGGATCATGCAGCTGTGGGTGTCTATCTTGTTAACGGAGGATGGCTGGTGATGATCTGAGTGATCCCCCACCCACCCCCTTCCCTCCCTATACCTCTCTTGAGTGGAGCACAAAACACCCCATGCTAAAAATCACAGTACAAACATTTACCTTATTACGTCACCATGCAACACTGGTGCAGTGTAATCAGACACGAAGCCCTCAGATCTGTCAGCCTTGTGCGCCCAATAGATTAAAATTATGTTTTGTGGAACTGCTTTTAACCTTGACTGGAACGTCAAAAAGTCTTATTTTGGTTAGATTAGTTTAGGACTGTATCTGAAGTATGGTGTGTGTGTGTGTGTGTGTGTGTGTGTGTGTGTGTGTGTGTGTGTGTAGCACCTGCCTACGTGTGCGTGGGATTTCTTCTTTCTTTCTCGAGCTCGACTGCCTCTGACAGCCTGGCATCGGAGAGAGAGTGTTTTACAGATCCCCGGGAGCCAAACGGCTAACTGTACACGACCTCAGGCGCTGAATGATAAATGGCAAAAGAAGCGCATCTCATCCATCCGCCAGCCTACTTCTCAGCCACTTGCTCATATTCCTGCTAAAAATGTACTGGAACACACAGCTTGGTGTGTGTGTGTGTGTGTGTGTGGATGCGGGTATCCTCAGAATAGTTTAGGATACAGATACAATGCAGCGCCGCTTTTCCTTTTTACGGTAACCACGCTTGTTGTCGCGAGTTTGCAGCCAGCTGATGGACCTCATGCTGTCAACAAAGATTAGCTGTTTTTCATTTATTCTCCCGTGCTGCAGGAAGGCACGTCTGGAGATTTAGGTGTTTTCTGCTCTGACAACAAGGCGTTCTGTCACCAGATAAACGGCCTCACATCCTGATGTTGGACATAAAGCAGACAGAAAGGAGCAGGTGTGTTCGCCCAACACATCAGCGCTGTAAGCATTGTTCAAGGAACTCACCGTGCTAATGGTGTGTTATACCGCACCCTATGGGGCCGCCCATAAAGTCAAGCCATCCAGTGAATTAGCTTGTACATAATACAGTAGTGCCTGAGCACGGTGTCTCTGGCTCCGGCTGTGCTGTTGTGTTGTGTTGGGCTCTCCTATGACCTGTTGTGGGAGCGGAGCCCTGGGGCTCACTGAGGCACATAACTGCCCCTGTCGGAGGAGGCCTGCTGGCTGGCTGGAGCAGCCATACAGAGTGTGGCCTTCGCAGTTAATCATAACACCAACGCACTCCTGCCTGATTGTACTGGTGGCTCCAGGGATCTGCCATAATTGGATCCTTGTAAGTGGGTTGGAGGAGCTAAACATCCAGATTGCTGTTTGTTTATACCTTTTCATATATTAGTAACGTGCCGAGACTTCTCAAGCAGTCTGGGACTTGTCTCACCGCTCACCGCTTTAATTAGTAATTCATTCTTAACATATGCCTCGATTGTGGCCCTATCCAGCTATTTGTGATTAACTCCAGTTTAATTAGAGTTACTGATGCAGACGTTGGCTGCTGCCTGGGCGTGCAGTGGGCACATGAAATACGCCCGTACAGGTGCATGTGACAGAGGTGCCCTTGATAGATATACAATAGGCAACTTCCCTGCCAAGTGTTTGCCAGGAATTTTAAATTATCTGGAGCAAGGTAAAGAAGGTGGGGGGAAAAGAATAAGAGGAACAATACAAACAAACAAAACAGCAAATTAACAGGACGTAAATCTAATGCACTATATATACCTGGTTTTAAATTCACAACGCATTATCATCTTTAAGTCCTTGACGGTCATGGAAAGACACAGTGAGATTTCTAATCAATGTCTAACCTCACTGGTCGACACCTAGCACTCTTCTATCCCACCCTAATCAACTGGAACTGCATATTTCTTTTATCTGTTCCTTTGGAGTAATTATCCAGCCCCTTTGTTGGACAGCCCCCATGTCACCTTGTGGAGTCTATAGTGTGTGTGTGTGTGTGTGTGTGTGTGTGTGTGTGTGTGTGTGTGTGTGTGTGTGTGTGTGTGTGTGTGTGT
>JAOEHI010000022.1:5246786-5289159 GCA_025447815.1 Percopsis transmontana
TTATATAGTGTGTGTGTGTGTGTGTGTGTGTGTGTGTGTGTGTGTGTGTGTGTGTGTGTGTGTGTGTGTGTGTGTGTCCATCTGTGTGTCCATCTGTGTGTCAACGTATTGTCAACGCATCTCTGCAAACTGTCCAGTCGCCCGTAGTGATGCATCACTGGAAACTTCCAAAGTGATCCAAGGAGTTTTTGCATCGGGGGCAGCCTCATACCAAAAGGCAGTAATTAAAAAGCGACAGCCTTTGCAGATTAACTCTCCAAAGGAGTGTGCAGGCAGACGCAGGCAGGGAAGGGGGCATTAGTCACATGGCCCAGCGTTCCCCTGCAGATAAAGCTAATTTTCTCTAGCAGTGGGGTAG
Organism: Percopsis transmontana; assembly: GCA_025447815.1. Taxonomy (NCBI): domain Eukaryota; kingdom Metazoa; phylum Chordata; class Actinopteri; order Percopsiformes; family Percopsidae; genus Percopsis; species Percopsis transmontana. Next base: position 5,247,145 of record JAOEHI010000022.1, read on the forward strand.
AGAGAGTGGAAAACACAGCCCATTTGATTTTGGCCTCAGATGGGGCCCACAGGGGTAGCCACTGCTTTATTTAAGGTCACTGGGAATAAATGGGATTCGGGCGGTTTCTGGCAGGTTGCAGTGGACAGGGCCCGGGCTGGGGCCTCCCACCCCTGATGCCCCGAGGCGCTCCTCTCCATCTCCTCTCACCAGAGAGCGCAGCTCTTTCCCTGCCTTCCCTCTCAGTGTCAGGAGCCCCAGCTAAATACCTCACAAGTCTCCCACCTCCAGCACCAGCACCGTGTCAAAGGGTAATAGCATGTTAAAATTCCCCTCAGGTTGTTCAAAAGGGCAAGTGCGCGAAAAAAAAGGATCTCGATGGAAAAGCTTAATTCCATTTAGCACAATGAGAAACAAAAGGAGGGAGGGAAGTGGGGGTGGTACTGCTTTGTCAGGGCTGTAGTGTGTAACACATGAAGTCCAGGCGCCTGGAGGCAACCCCACATCAGACGATCCTCTGCGGGGTGGCATTTGGCACAGCTAAAGAAAAGAAAAGAAAAATGCTGCGTGCTTTCAAGGGAAAGAGTGGCCGTCACAGTTTAAGGGCTCTTCTCCCAGGTGGACGCAACACAAAGCTACATAGATGGATCTGGCTGGCAGTTAAGCTTTTACACCAGTGGCTCTGCTTTTGAGGACATGCAAGCGGATGGACTGCTGTCCCGTCGCAGCGTGGTTCAGAGCGAGAGGGATTGGCGCTCACGCTCTCAAGCCAAACTGCTCCACAAAGCTGTGAATATGTTGGCGGCTTTGCGGTGAGAATAGTCGGGGGATGACGATAGCCCCCCTCCTGCTCCACCCTCACACCCAGACCCACAAGTGCTAAACAGGCACTAACTGTTTCTCATATCTGCCAAGCGCTCTGCCTAATGACTTCTCACCCACAACTTGTTTGCTCCAATCAAATGTCTAATTGGGGGAAAAAAAGGCTTAGCCTGCACAAACACACCATTGAGTTGGTGGCTAATCTGTGATCTCACAGTTTACCATAATACAGACACTGTGTGGTTATGAAAAACTAGTTAATTCCATATCAGATATCCGGAGAAAATATGCAGTAGATGGAGTGCTATTATAAATAGAGGGGTTTATTGTGGGTTTTTTTTTCTCAGTCATAAGCATATGTCAACACCCACTGGAGCAAGGGATACAAACTGCTCTCGATGCCAATCGCTTGAGTGTCGCTATTGATACGGCCTCCTCCCCGCCGAGCCCACATCGCAATGCACGGAATTCATCGGCTTCCTCGATTTCAAACATGTGCATGAAAATGAGGTAGAAATGTGATTATGCAGATTGCGAGAGGAGCCACGGGTACCAAATGTCAGATGTCAGGTACACATTTGCAGACCCTCGTGGGATGGAGATGATTATCATGGTAATTATTCAGCTTTTGAAGGCGTTTGCGCTCACTGCGTGGAACTCTGGGAAAGCACGTCCGCCCAGGGACCTGATGTTGGGTGTTTATTTCTTGCTGAGAACACACGAGTGTTGTAGCACAGGGGGCGAGGGGGGGTGTGGTAGTGTAGCAGTAAAAGAGAGAGCCTCATGATGTGTTCCTGCATTTCAACGGAGATGAACTTGGTTGAGAAGGAGGAGGAGGAGAGAGTTGCTCCGTGCTCAATTCCCCCGTCCGTCTCTCGTACCTCCTAGCCGCGCCTCCTCTCGGCACTAAAGAGATTGGCTCTGGAAATGGAGCAGGAATCAGTCATCTTTATCTCCCAACTGGGGGTGGGGGGCTGTGGGGTGGCGCTTGTGGGGCCTGCTCGTGACTGGGTTTTCCTCTCTTTATGGGCTCCTCCTCCCCTCCTTTTGTTTTTGCGCTCACCCCCGTTTCCCCGCATCCTTTAATGTGCTCTGTATTTTTCTGAGGCCTGGCTTGTGGTTTAATATGCATTATACATTTTATTTGTGTATTTATAGCCATATCCATCGGACTGAGCACCCTCTCCCCCAAGCCCTGCCCCACTCCACGTGCTGGATGGCCAGCAGCCTTGCCCCCCTCCCTTCCTTCTGGGAAGGCATTAACCCTGGGGTTTGAGAGGGAGAGACCCCCCCGTCACCCTGGTCCTGACTGTCCTGATGTACTTTGCTGAGCACAGACAGGCCTCAGCTCCCTGATGGCTGCCTGCTCACACAGCACACCGTCCACAAGCCTCCTGCCAGCCCTCACACACACACACCTACACACACACTGTCTCCCATTCACGGCTAAGGACTTTGGTTATCTCCAGTGATAATAGATATAAGCTCTTTTTTATAAAATGATTTATTGTGCCGCGCGTAAGCCCATAAAGCAGTGTGCTCAAGGGTAGAGGTTATTTAAAACTCATCTGTTGAATCTTTTTTATTTTTTCCCCTTAACTCAACCATAACTTGATTCAGGTTGCCCACAAAGTGCTCCTTAATATAGATGCCAGTTGTTCTTCAAAGTCTTACCTGTTAAACCACTTGACCTGCTTTGATGCTTTGGGGGAAGTTTTGGCCTGAATACTCAGTGTTCCACATCCGTGGCAGTGGGGACCTTGACCCGGAGGTCTCCACTAGAAGGAAGGAGGGAACGGGACAGAGTGAGCACAAGAGGAACAGACAGACTAAAAGGGGTTGAGTGAGTGTGCCAAGACAGGCACGACACCTAATGGCTCCAGATGCAGGAAAAACATCCAGCATGAATTGTTAACTAGGGTCGACCCAGGAAAAGTCAGGCATGTAAACAGTCCAACTGGCCTTCTAACAAGCCTGACTCATTCATTTACATTCGTCCCCACTCCCTCTGGCTTCCATTATACATGAAGGCTTATGAAAAAGTCATACGTGCAAGAATGTATCCAGGAGAAAGGCATACAGTGCAGATTAATTACAATCTATGGTCTATTTACTCACTGTGCATCACACACCACACGTTTATCTTACAAGACATGCTGTCTACAGGGCCCTTGATACACTACACTGCAATACAATACTCTATGCTGGGGCAAATTGGGGCTGTGTTATGCCACACTAGTTGGAGCCATTTAAATTTGCTACAGTTAAAATGCATATCTTTGTGCCTCAGGCAGCACAGCAGTATGGGGATTGATGATGCTTTAAAGCCCACCTATAACAGAGAAAGTCAACCCCGGTGATAGAATATTATATAGTCTATACAGTCCTATGCTATGCTGCAGTAATAGGCAGTATGGAATAATATAGCATGCTGTCGCATACAATGTTGGTGGTTTTGTTTTTTTTTATTATTTGTTTTTAACACAATCAACCGAACCGAAAAGAATTGGGTGCCTTGCTCAAGGACACTTCCATAATCTAGTTTCTCAAAGGCTGATGGGAGAGTGGGCTCTGTTTTTTCTGTGTATTGTTATTTTTTTAGATGGTTTAGTTTATGAGGCGGTTGTAACCAAGCTATTCTGTTGTCATCTGTGACACAGACACAAATAATTCGGTAGACATCAAAAGGAAAAAGAATCATTTGGCCGAAATTAAATATATGGAGGAGAACGGAGAAATCCGCCTGCATTTATTTGTACCTTTTTGTTGCTGAGCATGCTGACTCTGCATAAAAAACATGAAAGCCAATTTCTAATATATGTATTTACTTTGAGGGGCTTTGCATTGAGATTGTGTGTGTGTGTGTGTGTGTGTGTGTGTGTGTGTGTGTGTGTGACAGCTACATTTCATTTCTATGACTTCCCTGTGCTTTATCTAATTTCCTTTGTTGTGGTGTAAACATGGAATTTTTGTGAGAATTCAATTACTGGGGCCTTTAGAGATTCTGTAAACAAAGATCGTCTCTGTACCCTCCCCCACCACCCCTCCCCCCTTCAAAACAGATAGCCACTGGAATTTCTAATTTATTCAAGCAAAGCGTCTCTCGCGCCGTTAATCACGCAGAGTGGGCTGAAAGGCCCACATCAGTGTAGGCTGGCAGGGCCCGAAATGCACACACAACCTTATTTATCGAGCTGTGTGTTTTTCTATTCAGAGCTCTACTAATGCATTCAAATGAGCGACACAACAAGCCAAAGTCACGGCAAGCCTCTGAGGGAGCCTGTCAGGCAACGTGGCGGCTTTTCATAACCGTCTCCCTGCCCGCTCCCTGCCCGCTCCCTGCCCGCTCCCTGCCCGCTCCCTGCCCGCTCCTCGCCCGGCCCTCTGTTGATAGATCTCATTCAGCCGAGCTGCTTTTCTTTCAGCGCGCACCGTGTCGTGGCTGCATGGCTCTGGCGCTCTGCTGGAGGAGAAAGGATGGCTTGTCAAGGTCAGAGCTGCGCGCTAATTAGCGTTCACTGCTGAACTGCCGGGTCAACTCCAGTACAGTACCCGTCACCCTTGTGGGATTGTGTTTTTTATTAATACTAGTCCCTCCCTTTCTCCATCACTATAGAGGCAGGTCATTTGAGACCGCCTATACAATACATATCGCTGCCATCACTGGCCTCAGCTTGTTTGGGTCAGTCATATGTGACAGGCAGACTGTTAGGGAGAGGAAGAGAAGGCCGGAGAGGGAAGGTAGCGGCGAGTATTAGCATCCCACTGGGCTTTGTGTGCTTGTTATAGCACACGATCACACGGACTGGGAGAGGCTAAGAGAGAGGGACAAGGTGAAAGGAGCCAGGAGAGAGTCCGTAGGCGTGGGAAGCGCAGAGAAGCCAAACCGATACGGACCCAAACAGGAGGGCTCGCACCGAATAATGAGGGCAACAGAGAACGCAGTGGCAAAAGTTCAGCTATATCTTTGGGGGTAAATTTAAGGCCCTTCATTTGAGAACAGCAATTTCCTCCGGCACTGTCTGAGCGTGATATTACTGAGGAATCATTAGACTAATTCATCATCCTTGACTTCTTCATGTTTTCCGCTGCACTAGAGGGAGAAAAAAATGGCCATTTTAATTGCAAGCCATAGAATTCCAATGTACGTAGAGGCTCTCTCGTAGCTTCATTGGATCTCTCCGCTCAAGTGCATTTACAGAATTGGCTCTGTTTTGTTGGTACCGGGCAAAATAATGCCGCTGAAATGTGCTAGATGGTGTCAGGTTCTAAGATTGTTTGTTATTTATCTTTCCTCAGGCGTTTCTCTTTACATCACCGTTTCATTATGAACTATTAAATACTTATCGTATATCGCCTTTACAATGCATTACAGTAAGTGCTGTGTTCTACATTGTATAGTTACCCTGAGATATTGATCCAATTTGGCATCAACATCAGGCTTGGCCGGGAACATTTTTGCTGTATCACATTATACTGTGTTTTTTTTTGTTTGTCCCTCCCAAATAGTATACTATTGTTGTTAATAAACATAGCGGATATGTATTCTTCCTCTGAAATGCTTTGCTAGTAGCGGTGAAGGAGATATATTAACAAGTCTCGAGCAGTATCCATATGGATGCCTCTGCCTTGCTCCAATCACTGTAGTGGCAACTCCTAGACAGATGAAACACGACATGGCGCTCGCCTCCATTAATTTTTGTTTATTATGTATTTATGCTCTAAGCCCACGATTTTCTGTGATCAAATGCAACTGTTTTGGCGTGGACCAGTGGTTTACTTTGGCACGCCATGTCTACGCCCCTCCCCCGTTTGTTCTTCCTTGCTACCTCTCCCTCTCTTTGCCCCCTCTTTTCTCTTTCATATTTTTTCCTTCCCTCACTCCTTTTTATTTTGTAGCCTCTAGTGCATCTCTGCCTGCACAATGTAGGAAGTGTCAGTGTTTTGCTGGAAATTAGATCAGTTCACTTAATGGTCAAAGGGCATTTTCAGCTTTATTAGCCAAATCCAGGGGCTTAAAGGGATGAGTTTTGTAAGGGGACGCAGTGCAGCCTTTTTACTCAAATGATTTGACTTAAGTGTACTTTTAGCTAGAGTATTTATTTATTTTATTCAATAAAGGCCTTCTCTCTTTGAACTTAAACAAAACCATTGGGTGCAACATATATGTTGTGCAGACTAAGAAGGCTAATTCACACTGATCAAACGAATTGCTTGTAGATGTTCATCTTGCTCCAGACCAGTGGTTACCAAGCGTTACAGTGTGGAATGAGTTCTAGCGACCTTGTGATTTTGCTTAAATGAAAGATTGATGAATGGATTGATGGATTACACAGTTAACATAATTGGAATTAAATTAAATTATCTCCAGATCCCATTTATTCCATTAAAAAAACTTTGAGCTGTGTCTCACAGCTATTTTTCCTGGGATTCTTGTGTCTACAACTAAATGCGTTCTTAGAATGAAGAATCCTTTGCAGATTCAGCCTACCATGAAAATCAGCCCATTGGCCCAGAGTAAGAGAGAATTTTTTTTAACTCATTATATCTCTTTAAAACCTTTAGTATAGTCCAGTGAAAGGAACATGTGCTCTATCAGCGTTTCTCCCGTGCCATGCGGGAGTACAGGTGCTTTTAGGATGACTTGGTAATAGACGTGCTTAGCCAATGAGCGATAAAAAGACAAGCAGTGCAATGGTAATGCAGACACACGGCTGTCAGCTTAACTTGAGGCCACTGGTAGTCACCAAGACCCACATGAGTCAGGGTGTTTAACATTTGGACTACTATACACAGGTAGACCAAGACGGTTTTTGGCTGTTTACTTAAGACACATGCCGAGACACAAGAAGATAATAATAGTAAACATTAAATTAAAATATTATAAATACTGTATTGAAGTATAACAGTACTTTGGCGATAATGGTGGATGGTAGGGACAAATAACTCTATTACACCGTGGTTTATTTGATCATGTCAAGATCAATATGCCAATGTTTTGGCCATGCTGGCCTTCATCAGGGCATCAGTATATTATATTCCATATTTTATTATTATTTAGAGGAATACTCATGTATTTATTGTTCTGTTTACTTTGATTTTATTTCAGTACATTTAAAATATATGTAAAGATTTAATTTTTACTTCTATTTTCATGACTATGTTATTCACTAAAAAATAAACTTAAAAAAAAGTAAATATATCTATATGCGCCTTTCAGAAAAAGGATAATGGATATCTGAGCAAAATAGTGTCATTATCTTTTTTTTCAACCATTCAGTAAGGTATCTTTACTTAAGCATGGATTTTCATGTTTCATGTTTTCATGTTTCCTATCCTCTTACAAGACAACTAAAATCACAGGGTTTTTAATTTCTGTAACAGTTCACTGTGTATGGTTAATTATTCTTGAGGAACAATATGAATTGTTTTAATTTGGATATGGTCTAATTTAAAGAACAGTTTGTGCCCAGAGAGATATAAAATTAACCAACCCCCTTGATTTGGTGCAGTCATGACTGTAGCACTCCTAAACGGCTCATAACATTTTTTAAATGTTCCTGTTTTTAGATTGAGGAAGAAGGGCGGATTACTTCTGCCCTACTCATTATTTCAAAGAGTTCCTTTAGATATTATGCATTCTGTAAAGGATACTTCTCTTGTCTTCTGTGTATTGAAATCACTTGTAGTAAACAATCTTTGTCATTCTTCTGGTGTCCTCTGAAAACATCAAAGAAACCATTTTGTCCACACAGATGTGTGAAAACAGCGTACTTATTAAAAAAGTGTGGCTAGCGATAAAACCTTTCTAAAGTCTCCTTCCCACAATCATCAATCCACACAGGCTCCAGTAGATGGCCAGCAATTGTTTCATACCGCCAGGGGTATGCCGTCATTAATTGACTTGGGAAGCTGAATAGAATGGCTGAGAAAATTTAACCGACGTTGGAAGACATTTGTTTTGAATGAACACTGGCTGTCTGCCTCACTGTTTAAAGCCTCACCAGCTTTGGGCAGGTGGAGGAAGAAAGCTCTTATCCGTCTTCATCGTAATATCAAGGTCATGGATGGGTAGCTGAGCTAATCTCTCTTCTTCTCATATCTCTTATGGAGCGAGGGAAGTGGCTGGCTAGTCACGCGTTAAGCCCTTTTCAGCCAAACACAGAATATGACGTCTGCTCCACAGAAGGAAATATAGGGAACTAAATTCCAGAGTGTCAGGGTCCTAGTTAATACAATAGAGTATTTATATGTGTTGTACACATCCACTCCCAGACAACAGCTGCTTACTCAGAGAAGAGATAATCTATGCATATTGGAATTCTGTGCCAAACTATATCATTTTCAGCATCTGCCTCATTATGCATGGAAGAAACCAGTGTGAGCACATATTTTATTTCCAAACTGCATACCCCTATAAGTGGGGATGATGATAAAATATTTTAACAGATGTTGCGACATCCTGGATTAAAAAACAAACACATAGGTGTGATTGTGTAACTGATGCCCCCATGCTGACAGAAGATCAGGGCAAGCAGTAAGCAAACGCCTATCCCACTAAAGAGATCTGAATCTGAATCAGAAAAAGCTTTATTGCCAAGTACGTTTTTTACACATACAAGGAATTTGTTTTGGTGTTGTTGGTGCATGTCAAACATTCTCTAAATATAAGAAAGATAAGAAAATCAAGTATTATAAACAATAGAAATATATATACACAGTATGTTTTAAGAGTAAAAAAAAGAAGAGCAGTACAGCTGAGTAAGTACAGTCAATGTGCAAATGTTCAGCTACTCCTGCAGACGGTTTTATCTCCATTGTTCGTTAGACTTCTGAAGGAATAATTAACAAGGCTTTAAAACACAGCTTTTATGGATCACCTGCTGTCTTCCCCAATATCATTTTTGTGATTGCGCAGCAGAATCCAGCGAGAAGCATTGATGCTAATGTCTGCCACCCAAATGCTTTGCAGGATCAGTAGCTCTCCAATTATAGCCATATCTCTCAGTCTAGTGCTTGGCACCAGAGGGTACAGTACAGATCTCACCACAGGGCGTGTCCATTTACAAATGGCAAAGTTCTTTCAAATGGGACCATGAGATAAGAATAAACAAACCTTAATATTGTTGCCCGCCGATGCTTTGCAAACAGTATTGTCTGGTGGGATTGCAAATGCATGTTAGATTACAAGGAAGTGGTTTCATTAAAAAGTTCCTAAATAGGATAGGCAGGGATATTATTTCATTTAAAAGTTAGAAATGAAAAAGGAACATTGCTCCTTATCACAGGCCATTGCTACAGCGAGAACCCCTATTTGCCTGAATCACAGTTGCTTCATAACATGCACAAATATATTTGTCATGTCTGGGGCCCAAGAAATCACCAGATAAATATTATCATCCAACAAGTAAACAAACAGTCTTTTTGGAGGCAGATAAAGGGGAGGCATGTGGAGAGGTTAATGGGACCGGGCTATTAGCATTGTCACTCAGTCTGCCAGTTCTGACAGTGGGGCTCCGTCTGAGGGCCTCTCCTCCCCACGTCCACCTGCTTATCACCCAGATAAATTAACTCCGGCAAGCAGGAGAGGCAGGTGTGTGTGTCTGTGTGTGTGTGTGTGTGTGTGTGTCTGTGTGTGTGCGTGCGTGCGTTAGGGGGGCATATTCACCTATCAGAAGACTAGAGCACCAGGCACAGATCATTGTTCTGTTGACTCTAGTTAATAGCGTGGTGCCACGGTGTACTTCCTGACAAGTGTCAGATTGTTTTTTTTTGAGGGGGTGGTATTCGGATGATTGACATGCATGGCGAAAGTGTAAACAGCTGCTAATTAAACGCAAGCTTGTGTTTGTCGAGGTGATGGCAGTGACCCACGGACCCTCCCTCTTGCCACCTCTTGACCTTTGCGTGAAACTGGAGCTGGGTTTCCTCTGCAGAGCCAGTAGATTGCATGCTGCGTACAGTTTTTTCTTCTTTAAGTTTACAGTGACATTTCCTTAAATGTAATGTGATTAGGTTTAGCCAAAATGGTGACAGAATAGACAGAGAGGCTAACATAGCTGTACACAGCTTGTGCTCTTGCTGGCAGACTAGAAATGAAATCATCTTGGGCAAAGTGTGTGAGGCTGGCTGGCACCCAGGACACATGACTTAAACGGGGAAGATTAGGGGCCCGGCTAAAAGCGAACCGTAATTGAATTTCAGGAACCCTGACGTACATTACACTGGGCAGAGAGACAAGAGAAAGCTTTTTTGTTGTTGGATGGGAAAAACAGGAGCGTAGAGAGAGGTGAGCACTCTCACCACAGCCCCTCCCTTCGTTAGTGCCACTCAGCAAATGCTGGAGCCACTGCTGTGTTAACAGTTTCTGTTCTCACGGGACGGGAGAGCCCTAACTGTCGCCCACCTCCGCTTGGCTGAGCCCGGTGAAACCTCTCTGCTGTGTCTACTTTATATTAGAAGCAGTTAGAAGACACAGGCCTGCCAAGACTTCTCTGCTCTGCTGCTGAACGTTGCACTGAGCTAAGCTATCCATAATGAAGAGGCTTTACAAAAGACTTTATCAAGCTACTTGCAAATTTGAGAGAAAGAAAATCCATTAAATGTCTTAGGCCAGCCATTGGTAGCAGTAACAGTAACAGCTGGTAGTTATACAGCAGTCTAATACACCACCGGGGTCCAGGAAACTATGTATTCCATTCTGCCTCAAAACAAATTATACAAAAATGCCCTTGTTTATTTAAGTAAACCAGTAACAAGGCACCACAGAACAGACGGTGAAATAGGCCATTTTAAAAAGGATAAGTGCACAATGCGGGACACACTGCTGTACAGATTGCCAACCCCAGGGATCTGCCCTTTTTAGCCTCCGCAAAGCCTTGCACTTCTGTGCATATTCCTAGGAAACATTAGTCAAACACTTTATATGCCAGTGATCTCCACACTGAAAACTTTGAAGCTGCAAAAGTCCTCGTTAAGGCTGTTGTTTGAACCACAGACTGAATGAGTTCAGCTCAGTGAAAGATACATATAAGCAGGAGAGGATTTGAACTTAATCCCTCAAAAATTTACTTCCATTGTTTCTCAAAAAGACTAATATGTCTACAAAGCTGATTGCCACGTCTACTGGTATGTATTCTCAAGTTACTTCAGTTTGCAATCATCAAATGTTGTTGTATTAAATATATATATAATATATATATATATATATATATATAAAACAATATTAATGGTAAGTTTTTTTAAATATTTTTTTTGTGTGCAAAATATCCCTGAAGAGGGATATTGTTTGAGAGAATTGTTTGCAAATGTAATTCATAATACAAAAAAATTGAATAATCAGTACAGCCGAGCCAAATTTTTATTTTTCTTACAATATAAACAAATTGTCAAGTGCATCAGTTAAAGCTGAAGGTGATGGGAGCTACTGTATTATGCATCGCCAAGGTCACGGGGATCAAGCTTTAAGATAGATATAACGATAGTGAAGTGGAAAACAGATGACATTTCTTCACTGAACACTTCTGGATTCCTGGATCTAACCGGCATCCTGGGCCTCAGTTAGCCCTCTACTTATGTTGCTGGGGCCCTGTTAATTGGCCTAGGCCAAAGAACTATACCTTTCAAAAGGCCTAGATCAATACTAAGCAGCAACTGGCAGATAAACAGGCTGGGAAGCCATCAGCTGGCCGGTAAACTGTCCTATCAAACCACCGACCTACCAGCAGACCAGCTCATAGTTGCACAACAGTAGTCAGCCTCCCAACATGAGTAGAGATAACTACGTGGTGCCAAGGCAAAAGTTTCTCTGCCCTTTTTCTAAAAGTTTACTGAGAGTGGAGGAGCAGATAGGGTGGATATTGAGGTAGGTGAGTTAAGGGGAAAGGGGGGGGGGGGGGTTGAACTCTCTACGGTGCTGGCAGTAACAGTCTTTACATTCGAAAGGGAGGTAGATCAAAGAGTAAAAGTTTAAAGGGAGGAGGGGTGGTTTTAGAGACTCTCCTGTTTGGGAGGCATCCAGGTATCTGCGGCGTGTATTGATGTGGAGCAGCGTCGCGAGACAATCTTTCCCATCCTTATTTCCTCTTGTCCTGTTGAAGCTGTGCTTCAAAAACAATGGTTTATCAAAGGCTCCGCTTAAATTGTCTCTCTCTTTTTCTCCGCGTGGGCTCCTCTGTTCTTCTGATAAATATTGTGTCTTTTTGGCCGAAGCGCTACAGAAAAGCCTTCAGAGAGCGACTGGTTAGACGCCATCCCAGAGTGAGGTCCAAAGGAAAGGCACTGGTTAGCATTTCTTTAGAGGTGCAGCACAGAATGTTGAACTGGAGTCAGTTGCTATTTCTGCATGCATTGTGTGCCTTTTCCCACAGTGGTTCTTTGTGTGACCACAGGGTCTAATAAGATGCTAGAAGAGGCTCTTTTAAGATGCTCTACAAATGACTTTGCTCCAGAGTTCCACCTGTGTCCTCCTCTGGCCTGCTTGATAATAAAATCAAGCTGGAGCCAGTCAGTCAGACCAGCAGAATGAGGACTGAAAAGGGACCTGTGTCAGTAGGAAGTGGAGAACAGCTCCCTTAAGCACCAATGACCAAGGCCCAATAACGGCCTTCACACATATTGCATTTAAGGAATTGGATATCTTGTATATTTAACCTCCTAACCACATATGTCTGATGTGGCTATTAATGTAAACTCTATTCTTTTTTGTAAAAGATATTGTTGTTCATTCTCCTGTAAATAATTATTGCACCTGCCATACAAAAATCTATACTTTATGTCACGGCCATGAGTGAACCCTTATTAAAAGCCCCCAGTTGTAGGGATTAGTAGCTATATTCCTATACAGATTGGCACAGTGCCAAAAGAAGGGAGACCAAATAGAGCTGGGGGTAAATAGGGGCTGGCAGAGATTATAATAGTGGATATAAGGCCGGTTTCCACTCTAATTGTGACACAGAGCCAAAGCTTTGCAATTACAGTGCAACGCACAGCACTGTAAGCCCACAGAGCAGCAGGGGGGATCAGACATCCTCTACAACTTTAAGCTATAGTATCAGATTATGTCACTATTAATTAGATTCTCTATGAGAACAGCCTTATACAATGTATCCTCTCCCCACATGTAGTCGAGAAAGCAAGTAAACTTAGATCAATAATTACACAAGGACTGCCCAAGATCCTCTGCAATTCTGTCACCAAACCTCACACTAATTGGCCACACCAGCTGAGAAACCCAGAAACAGGCTTTTATTGAGTCGGGGTGTGACTGTGTGTTGTCTGGAAAGAAACGTGCATTACCTACAGCAGCTATCTGGAGATAGGCCCATACGTATTCATGCAGATGCAAGTTTGGTTCATGCCACCGCATCTATTTTTAAATGATGGCAGATTGTACATCAGGCATGCATAGTAAGCATTGATCTGTTCAAGCATGCATACACAGTATGCTGCAGTACTTTCAGCTGTAATATATAGTTTAAGGGGGACACCCGTAAGTAAAATAACTAATCTCGGAGAAAGCTACTATGCAGTTTGCTAACTGTGTGTGTGTGTGTGTGTGTGTGTGTGTGTGTGTAGGTGCTGTCACAGTTTTACAGAACAGTAAGTGGATGTCTCTGTTTATTTGTATGTCCGTGACCCAGGTCTCATTTGCCTCTCGATGCTGGCTGGAATTACCCCGGCTATTGATTGAAGAGAGCGAGAGGCCCGGGAGTCCTTCGGTTTGATCTGTAACATCCTTTCATTAATTCTCCACCGCCAGTTTAATTCTGAACACACAGACAGGCACCTTTTGGCGAGAACTATATAGTGTAACACTGAGCTCTCTCAGAGTCATCTGCATGCCTAGAGGACCTCACCCTGGATGAGAGGAGATGGTCGTCTAGCAACGGCCCTAGAAAACGAGGAGCCGGTACAAGGACCAGGCAGGGGTGGACTAGCTACCGCGTGGGGTTGTTTATGTGTATTCCTGTGTGCATGTACCTTGTGTGGGTGCATTCCTATGCATTAGAAGCTTCAGTGATATTGAGATTGAGGGAAGCTTTCCTTTAGTCAAGATGACTGGCATAGCGGCCCCATCATGGAGGGGAGGACAGGACACTGGCAGAGGCCGACACCCAGACAGCTAGGAGTGAGAATGCCGTCACATGAAAGTCGGGCCTTGCATTGCTGACAGGTCCATTTTTGGTGTGTGTGTGTGTGTTTTTTTTTCTCTCCGGCAGGCCTCGCCTAGGTAAATGAAGAGATGACAAGCAGGGTCTGTAGCAACCTGTGATATGAGGCCCCGCTACTCTTAGATCTCAGCCCCATCTCCTCTGTCTCCCTTTCCCCGTTTCCTAGCTGTGATAGAATTCTTAATGATAAGCCCGCTATGGCGGGATTGTGATCTAGCATACGCTATCAGCTTCAGTTCAACCCTCACCAGCCCATATCACACACTCTTACTACCGCGCGTCCTGGAAACTTTTCCTTTGGACAGTTATTTGTCTTGACACTACAGTAGCCGGCTGCACCACAGACTTGGTATTTCCGTTTGCCGGACAGATTTCAAGGCGTGGCAGCAGCAACGCCTTTAGCAACAGTAAAGAAAGAAAGGAAAAAATCTGGATCTGGTGCAAAGTGTTTTTTAAGGTTGATTGAAGTGCTGTAGCACCCTCTCCTCCCTGAGAGGACACACCCATCCAGCGAGGATGAAGGAGGGGTGGCGGGTCGGTGGGTGTGGGGGAGGGGGTGTTAGACGTCTGCCGTGTTGAAATTGAATCTGGTCCCAAGTTTTTAGTGGCAAAGCCAAAGTGACAGAACAGTAGATAATAGGTTTGCTGTAGCGTCACGCCTGAGTGTGCGTCCACACTTGGGCGTTTCTGGAACAGTCCGGTGTCTGACGTCCCTTATGACAGGCCTCTTGCGTTTTCTTTTTCCCATTTCACTTCCCCACTTTTAGCATGCTCCGTGGATCGCTCCAATGCCTATTACTCGGAGTGCTTAGCTATCAAAAATTGCCTGATTTGTTATTGATAAAGTAATGTTTAAATGGCCATAAAAAGAAACATGAAACACGGCCCAGTTCTGTGCGTTTCCCCTACTATGTAGAATTTGTCGATGTTTATTCTCTCCAGCCGCATTGTTTACTTGTCATAAAACCTTGTGTAATCCCCCATGCTTAAAAAGATTAGGCTGCTGGTGACAGTATGTGAAAGTAAAGTTATATTTCGGGAAACTGTTTTATATTTTAATTTCATCTCAGTGGCTATTGATATTTTTACCTTGCAGCACTGGACGAGGAAAAAATCTATGGAGCAGAAAAGTTTCTTGTATTTCCTCTTTGAGCCAAGACTCGTGATCTCATTGTCTCGTCGCCCATCTCCCCGGCCTCTCTCTCTCTCTCCGTCCCTCAATCACTCCCTCTATCTCCCTCACTCTCTCACTCTCTCTCTCTTGCTCTTTTTTTCCCTCCCCGGCAGTGACCTTGAAGGTTTTCCTCCTGTGTTTGCTCAGACACAGAGAGCCGGGTGTCTTGTTTTCTCCGCCTCCCCCCCCACCCGCCTCTTTCTCTCTCTCTCTCTCTCTCATTCTCTTTCCCCCTCTCTCTCTCTTCCTCTGTTTTCATTAGCGGGCTCAGTCAGCCTGCTTTGGGGACGGCCCGCCACTGCGCTCACGTTACAGGCCTATTGACTTCGGAAGAGAGAGAAAACAGCGTGGACATGATTCACCACGCATGAACCTCATGATACCGGTGTTATCTGCGCCTTCTATTTCAAACGAGAGAGGAGCAGATAAACCATACGCCATTTTTTATCACCCTCACTTCAGGCATGTCAGTAATCAGATACACAGATGGGGCTAATTAATATTTGGAGATAGCTGCATGCAGTCACAGACTGGCATTTTCATATAAGGTGCAAACACACACACACGCATGTCCCAGACTTTACTTAAGACATTAATTACCCTTGTTCTGCGTATTGTGTGATGGTTGCTATCTGCCATGGGAAATTGTTATTCAAACAAGGGCAATCATCTTCAAGGTGCAGGCATGTCATAAGCTATACACTTTTTTGGGGGGCGGTTAATGCAATTGCCCAGACAGCAGAGCAAGAGGAGACAAAACACTTGGGGATTTCAGACTATACATTATTGTGCACTTATCTGTTTTTTTTTCTATTTTAGGCATCAAAACACATAATAAATTCTCAAAGGTAAAAGTGAAGCTTTCGAATGGAAATTGCTCAGTCGGTGTTTAATAGCTTTTCCACACAGATCTGCTACCAAAGTGGGCATTAACCTTCAGTCACCTTTTTATATAGGAACTGTTAAGGCTTAGTATCAGAACGCTGCATCCAGCAGCAATGCTTTTGCATATTCTAATGAGCTCTAAAAACAAAGATGAAGGTATTGGCAGGAAGTAATGGCCCTTATAGGGTTATGGGTTTTATCACATGTACACCAGTAATTACCTGGAACAGCCCTAGAAATCTGCCTTCTCCCACTCTCCCTCCCAACTCTATCTCTCTCCACTAATATTGAGGAGGTTGCTCTATCTCTATATCTGCAGCTGTAACAACCCAGGCTTTGAACTCTGCCACCGTGCTATAATGGTAATCAAACATGGAATACATTTTGAAGAGCCAGCTATTACCAGATCCAGCACTGGATTCAGCTCCATTTTACCACATGACCCTATATTTCTGGTATTGGTGCGCGTGTGGGGTGTAGTCGCACATCCCAGTGATGATGCACCTGATAGGTTGGCAGCCATGCAGCAATCAGTAAAATGACAGACAGACAGGCTCAGTGCACAGCGCACAGCTGCACAGCGCAGCCTAAGCCAATTGTGTGACAATCACGGCTGCTATTTTAGGTTTGCCTCCCCTACAGAGGACATATTTCAGTGAATCAGTTGGCCCTCGGGCATCATAATTATGCAAAAGGCTCAGCAGAGAAAAGTTGTTTGTTTCACCATTGTTCCCACTCTCTTTCTTGTGGCCTAATAATCTAAGAAGAGTGCTGGTATTATTGAGAAGGAGAGAGTTGTGATCTTTTGGTGCCTGTAAACATTAGGACTGGCAGCTAGTTTAAAGGTAAATTGAAAATGTATCTTCATATACAGTAAACTGAATCTCCCAATTTGAAATTATTTACTACTTTTGATTATGCCTATAACATTAGAGCGTTCAAACCAGAAATGTAAAGGTCCGCTGTTTTAAAGTTTTTTCCGCCACGTTGTCTAAAGGAACCTGAAAGGGCTGGACTCATTTTGAAAACATTTAGCCAACATCATTACATACAACAAGCCAGGTTGGCCCCAGGTGTGACATCATTTCTGGATTATAACGAACCAGCTCTGGCATATCCTCAGGTAGGTTGTCATCTCAGATAGCCAATAAAGATGGCCAAAACGTACAACACCAACTGAAACTGAATATTCAGCACCATGGGCAAAAAAGTCTGTCCAAAATGACATTTGGAAATTGGAAAGATATGGGGCCTTTAAAACATCACATTATATACTGTATATACGCTGTATGTGTCTGACTTGCAGACAAAGACACCATCCTGGGAACAATTAAGGTCTTCGGTCATAGGTCCAGTGTGTTACAAGAACCAGAAATGGTTGTGGCACTCTTGCCCTAATGTTTATTAGGACAAGGTAACACAGCTAGGGGCCAAGTCACTCACCTGTAGCTCATAGTCATGCTTCAGTTTGAAGGGCAGCTCTGCTCAAATTCTGCCAACTTGAAAGAGGCCCCTGAGAGGAAAGGGGCACAGGCCACCACTCCTTTGACCAGCCCTGCCCTGAAGTGGAGAAACAGAGCCGGTGCAATTACAGGCCACTGTGTGGTCTTTTTACCAAGTGCTGCCTGGAAATGTTAGACACACACACACACACGTTAACACTGTGAATCTAAAGTTATTTAAACTAATTAGCTTGAATTAACATTAAAAAACGTTTAGATTTAAGTTGACTGCTGTAAGTAACAAATCCGTGCAGACCTGGACGACGTGCATGTTAAGCCTCTGGCCAGTCTATCAATGTAAAATGAAAAAACAGCAGTTGCACAGCCCCGACCCCTCTCCCAACCTCTGGCTGCAGCGGGCATCGCCCAGGGGCTCTCCGCAAAGCATGCAGGTGCAGGACTTATGCGCTAATCCTGAAGCCCTCCACCTAAGCCCCCTGTAATAAAACGTGTTCTCAATCAGAGCCCATCCCCTCCCATCAGGCGACGCGGGCCTCCGCAATCACTGGCTGGTGAGCCACGAGGAAAGCTAATGAGCCCCTCGTCTAGACGCCCAGCACCTGCATGCGTAGCGGGGCTCGCCGGAACTCTCTGGAGCGTAAACAGACTGCAGGTGGAGATGATGGAGGTCTGCAAAAGGCCAGCATTGAACCCATCAGGGGATCATGTGGTGACCACCATTGTGCTGGTGTGAATACATAGTAGTACAGCACAAGAACTGCAACGGCTCTATGGGGGCCTCCAGCCTGCCAGCCTACACAGCACAATCTCTGAGGGTAGTCAGGTACTGTAACTATAAATGAATTAGTGACATCAAACTCCTTATTCGATGTGACTGGGATCTGAAACTGCATAGTTATAGTTAAAATAACCGTTCCTCTTCCATGCATTGGAGAAGCTATCGATACTGTATGAATGCAGATTTGTCGTTCGATTTTTTTTAGCATCACTTTTGATGTCCTTACTGAGAATTGTATTTGGAAGGTTATTTAATACCTTGACTCTGCCCCTTTATTGTGAAATTCAAATGTGTGGTCATATTTTCCTCATACATATATGAATAGGTCCCCCACAGATATTTGAAAAACCTATTATGGGCCCTAGTTTCCCGGGCAAGGCTCAAGCGGAGGCGCACGGTGCAAGTCGATCAAAGGTGTGGCCAATACTTTTTTGCTAATTTCAGGAAATTCAGGAAATTAGCAAACGCACCCATAGAAAAAACACCTTGTGCTCAACTAAATTGTCATTACGTCTGTGTTAGCACTAGCGCCGGCCATGCACCATCCGGAAACTAGATCTCAATGTATTTGTTTTTTTGTTTTGTATTTATAATGTATATCCTTGTTAATTAACTCAGCCCTACTTATCATATTTATTATTATACATTAAGCTGCACAATTAATCTTCCACTTTCATAACTTAATGAACTTTTTCCTGCAGTGCAGCAATTAAGTCTTAAAAAGTGAGCGATAAAATGTTTCACCCAGTTCAGCCGAATTGCCAACCCGAGGCCTAATTTCGGCCTCCCAAATACCGTCCGTAGTTAATTCGGACCTAATTTTGCCGGTCATAATTGTCCAGGCCCCAATTATATTCTCAATACAGGAACAAATCCACTCTGAATGAGGGACCCACTAAAAGAGCAGTACACTGGTGTCATGGATGTTTTCAGAATCCTGTTCAGGAGACGGGAGCACTGGTGTAAGTGTTTGTTATTCAGGTTTAATTATGTCCACGGGGCCCGGGAGTGTAGGCCAGGCTACACGGTGCCTCTTTAGCCCGAGCCGCAGCGGACTGGCTTGATGTCTTCCTCTCCTCTCCTCTGCACCGAATGAGCAATTAAAGGTCATATCAATTAGAGCATGTTGTGTCTCCAGACCCATTTTAAAACAGCTTGCTTCGGTAGCACTGTTGGGAGGAAGTATACAAATGTTAAGGTTGGGTATTCCTCCATCACATCAAAGTTTAATATGTTTCATATAATGTACTATTAGTGTTCCTGCGGTCCATTTTACGAATGGAGCAAGCAGTGCTTTTATACAAAACCAATTACAACTCCTTTTAATACAAAGGAGTATGCAAATACAATTGACATATGACATAACATTAACATTATTGCCCAAACATTCTTTGTCCCTGCTAGCCAACGTCAGCTCGCTCTCAACCTTTTTAGCAACTGCGCCTGTCAGCCAGTTGGTGAGCAGGATTATCTTAAAGTGCACATACTCCATATGAATCAGTCGATGTCATAATTCTTGGAGGAAATCTTGACATGGTGTAGAATAAATGTTATTGCTTTGCCCTACAACATCGTTGATTCCGTATCTAAACTCCACAGCCTTTGAGTGGTTAGGCTACATTAGAGCCTCAGTGCCAGATGAACAATGAAAACCCACTTCGTACAAAGTCGGAGGCCTATATTTTCATCTTCCTTTTTGCCAGCGCACAAACAACCATTCACCCGTTGCCAAATGAGAGACAAAGAATTGTTTTCATTGATGATCCGTGGAGCCTAATGAAGAAGCATGCACACAAAGCCGTGCTGCAAAAGGTGATACGTGCCGTTGCCATAGTGAGCCCTCTCCGTGTGTACTCTGAGATTATATGTGTTTGTTTGCGAATTGCACCACTGTCGGAGATACCTAGGCAGTCTAGAGAAACAAGCAGGGGGGGATCCTGAAGTATGATTAGATGCATTTTAATTAATTCATTTATTCATGATATTCAATGGATCTCCTGTCTTCTAAGAGACAGCAGAAAATGCCCTCACTGGTTGTTATCATCACTCTTTGTGCTATTTGTAAAGAAGCAATACATTGTTTTCCTCTCATCTCCATGAGAAAGAGAACACAAAGAAATTGATATTTTGTGGCACACGTGTTCAGAGTGGGACAAGTGCATCAGTAGCCTGCATTAATGGTCTGACACAGTTTTTAGTTTGTTTGTGATGATGGTGGGCTGTTTGTGTTAATCACAGGTGATGTTCCATCTGCAGCACTACATTGTGCGGAATGTAAAATTCTCTGCTGTAACGTCAGTGTGGTGGTAGATTATCAAGAGCTGGTGTGTGCGGCGGGGGGGTTGTTGAGAGGTTGGCAGTATGCTATAAAGAATAAGACATCAATAAATCATCAAAATGCCCCAAAACATGTAGGCGGATATTCACTTGACTTGCACATCCACGAGGAATGCCATCTGGGACCGCCAGGCCATCAATGCCTTTTCTTAGTGATTATTAGTCAGCCTTGTGCTGAATGACTGGTATTAGCCACAGACCACAACATCCCACCCACCGCCGACCCACGCTGTCACTCCCACAGGTCATTATAGGTCTGTGTGTCTATACAGGGGCATGGTGTCTGAAAACACACTGCCCATTGGGGGGGGGGTGTCATTCAACGAGGAAGCAAAGGTTTATTTTGTACAACTGCAGGTTCACTCCTAAAAGAGACCCGCAGACACATTAGCCAAGTTCTTGGCACTGTTGGTTTATTGGAGAAATTTGGATTTTTATTTGATTATTGTACACACTGAACAAGCCATTTCACTCCTCTACCTGAGCAAAATGCTGCTCTGCCCTTTTGATTTATGCCCCCTATGTGACTAAGAGTGGGGCTGTGTGGGAAGTGCATGCATATATCAATACATGTCAGCAGTTTCATACAGTAAATTGGCTGGCTTGGCCAACCTGCCTCGTTGTGGTTACCACGATGCCCTTGGGTGGGTACAACCAAGGTCATCACTAAGCCACCCAAGTCACTTTACTGTTGGGTAGTTCTCATAATATATAGATGCACATAATCAGGACACGTAGTAATGTAGCCTTAGATGTAGTATCTCACACTGTGTTCCCTCTTGTTTACCTAAGGGAATTTGGGATCTGTCTTCTAGCAAAACTTCACATCGACCCGGATAAAATTACTTATTATGGTTCTGAAATACAGTAAAAGTCTCACTACCCTAACCACAAAAAAGGCTAACTGTGCAGCCAGATCCGGAATGCTCAGCAACATTTGAAAAGTGGGCGGGGCTTCAGGAGTCTGGACCCAAGCTAATTCAGAAAGCCACGATTGATGAGTTTCATAGCACTGTTTTCTAAATAGGCCATTACCTACTAAGTGTATATTTCACCCTCTGTATGCTTTGTGTGTATTTTAAGTGGACTGTGCGTGTTACATGGACATTTGGGACAATAGCCACCATCATCAATAATGAAACCCTATAACTAAACGCTCTCTCTCTCTCTCTCTTTTTTCCATGTGTTTGGATTCTCCTTGGTAACCGTCTCCATCAACAGGTAAATATATGTCCTTACCCTATGTATTACCCAGTAAAACATAACCAGGCATCTCAGGCACATTTCCCAGTCGAGCCCTCTCCCCCAGTGCATCCACCGTGCCACTCATACTGAATGTGAGCACCATCATTGTTTGTTAACTAGCCACCCCCCCCACCCCACCACCCCAGCTGGCGCTAGTGGTGGTGGTGGTGTGGGAGGACCAGCGGAGCAGCGCTGAGGTGAAGCAGGGAGGAAGATGTCAGGCACAGGGACCTGAGAGGTGGATGATGGGAGCCTACTGCTATTGTTGTTTTCCCACTCTGCTGAATGCTAACAACCATTCTTCCCACACACACACATATCCCTCCACCCCCGAGCACCTGGGGTCGACCTGCTGTGTGGTCGAGACCCTTGTGTGTGTGTGTGGGGGGGGGAGTGGGGGGGTGGTAGGGGGTAGGGGGACTGGGATGTAATGAGCCCAGCCTGCACTTCTGTGTTTGTTTGTGTTTGTTTATTTCTCACTGGCCCCCGCCCTCTTTTCCATTGGAGCAGCGACAGTGGCAAGCTACTCCTTGCTAGCGGGGCCTCCAATAGGAGTTCAGGCCTGATCTCTCCAACGCAGCCTCAGCCAACGGACACAGTATAACAGATATCAATATGGACATATTGCCCATGGTATGGTCTCACTGTTTAGTCTGCCCTATTTGGAAACTGCACCTGATGCCATTTTCAGGGTAAACAATATTAGGACCACAGAAATTCCTGAAAGCAATGACACTAGAGGCATCATGGTTTGAATAACCCACTGTTTATCCTTTAGCCTGCAGCATTTCTTTCTGTTTTTCTTGTCTTTGTTCAACTTTTTTTGCTATTGCCGTCCCCCAACACTGAGATGAAATCTGCAAAGTCATCATAAATAATTGACAGATAAGCTAGCTGTTTATTTGATCCATGAAATCTTCACTACCAGAATATGATTCTCGGGTTTAGCCTGTTGTAACAAATCCATCCCGTCTGTTTGCCTTTCCGGATTCCTGTCTGCAGCACATTGCATTATGGGTGAGTGGATAGAAATGAGGGTTATGGTAATACTACTTGGAAGTCTGTATTTCTGACAAGAATAACATTGGTACAACATACAGGCGGGTCCTCTCAGTGTATAACCAATTTACTCTCTCGCTCTTTTTCTCTCATTCTTTTTTAAAGTGAACCGGGCCTGGAGGACAGGGTGCTGGCAGGCAGGGATGCAGAGAGGTTTTCTCTAGCAGTACATGAGTGAGAGAGACAGATGGAGCGTGCCAGACAGTGTTTTGTGGATTTATCCAGATTTATGATGGGAGGAAGCGGAGCTAAATCTGAACCGGGGGCGGGGGGTAGTCAGGGACTGAGGTGGTGATAGGAGGTGAAAGGACCAGTGTTTCCAAAATGCTATTGTTTGAGATGTTATTGTTTCAATTGTTTTTGTGTGTGTGATTTTAGCACTTTGTGTAATATTGTTTTGTCGTCTACCAAAGAAAAACGTCCTTGCCTTCACATTGAGCTCCAATTCATCCCTCCCAGGACCTCGAGCTGTCTCTCATACTGCCTGATTGGTATCGGCTAAGTCTTCTCTACCATAAAAAGTCAACTTCATTTTCCAGACCCTTTGGGTCTTTTTATCGATATTTATAAAAAGTGTGCTAAAACTCTTCTTTTGCATTTAATTAGCTGAAACATTGGAATAAAATAGTCAACACCCAAAATGTGATAAATATGACAGATTATCTTGATAACCGGGCACATTCATTGATAAGGAGATGAAGCATGGTGATAACTTATCAAAACAGATGTTTTCTTTTATAAAGAAAATATCATTTTGCTATCTACGTTTAATTATTTGTACAATTTACAATACTTTCTAAGCCTCAGGGATTTTAACATCACCTAAGAGGAGAAGAAGACACAACTCCCGTCCTGGCGCTGTAGGATGAAGCGAAATAGAGATTTTCTGCCTTTTTTTTTGGATCCTTGTAACGATGTGTCTTGGAGTGGCGAGAGTAAGCGCGAGCCAGAGGAAAAACGCAGGCAGACGTGGAAGCGGTGAACGCATGAAGCGTATTTTATTAATCCACAAACTGAACACAATGTACAGGTGCGCAAAAACAATGACCACCTAGTGCTGTTAAGGAACTTAAATAGTGCTCATAATTACTAAGGAGGCGCACCTGTGTGGGGGCTAATCCCCCAGAGGTGCGCAGCCAGGACAGGGCGTGCATGGGCATGTGCACGCCAATCGTGACAATCCTTGAAAAGGTTGTAGAGGCACTCTATTATGCTACGCCATGACAACATCTCAGAGGTTAATAAAGTAGCCTATTTGGAGGAAAAAGTGGAATCCAATTTACAGAAAATAGTAAGTAAAAGAAAAACAAATATGTTCTTTGGCCGAACAGTTAACCCATTTTTCAGTGTGGCGGTCGCAGCCTAGAAGCACAAAGAGAACCTGGGATGACACATAACCGTGGCATGTAAATACTGGATTTGTATCCGTGTTCACAAACAATTTCTGTTCTTGTGAGTGGACCAATAGCTTTCTGACAAATTATACCTTTCATCCTTCATCCGTCGGTTGAGAATACATGCGGTTTGTTGGATCGGTAGGAATAAATCAATTTTCAAACGGCTAAAAAACATTGGGTAAGGCTCTCGCTCTCAGCCTGCCATTATTCCACTTGTTCGCCTTTTCAGCTATCTAGATTAACCCTTTCTCCCTGTGGAAGAGAACCAATCACAGCCAGTCTTCTCCATGAGTAAGCTGATGTATACCGTATGTAATGGAGCGTCTCAGTGTTGCGTATCAGTGGTTTTCATTTGTTTCTTTATCGAAGTCGCAAACATCAACCTAGAAAGAGAAATACTGTATATTGATGATGATGAGTGTTATAACACAGGGACAGGGCATGGCATAGGGATGTTCCAATAAGAGAGACAGTAAGAAAGGGGGGGGGGACTTAGAGAGCGGTGATATAGGCCGGTGTTATTCCCTGGTGACAGTTTGGGAAAGAGAGCCTTTTTATCACTCAGCTGAGAGGCCTGAGGAGCCCAGAGCTTTGGCCTCCTCCACAGAGACACCTTCCTGGCAGTTTAGGGGCTGGCCCCAGTTCAGCAGGAAAGGGGGGTGGGGGGGAGGTGTGTGTGTGATGGTTTCACCAACTCATTTAGTAGGCCAGACTTGACAAGCAAAGCCCACAACAGCTGCACTTAAGTGGGCTGTAGTTGGGTCAAGGTCAAAGTGAAGGACATAATCCGGGAACTTAGTCTTTTGACAGTGGCGGCCTCCTCGTAAGCAACGTGCGCCGTAACACGACTGGATGGGCCCAGAGGGGACACCCCCCCACACACACCCCCACACCCCCAGACGCTTTTCAGGAATGGATGCACCCCGCAAGGAAGTGGATTGTGGGATAGGTTGTGGTGCAGAGCGATGGGACCCGGGACCAGGACGTGGGACGCCTTCCTCTGTCAGCAGCTTGATTAATACACTGACTCTTATCCCACATTTGCTGTGTAGACCAAACCATCAGGGACGCGCAAACACAGCGCATCGCGAGGGGGAGAGGGAGAAAACAAATCACCTCATCTTCCATTATTCCTTGTGGATGCCCCAGAGTACTGCAGCTAAATAAATGAACCAGCAAACAAATAAATGACACACTCATCAGAGCCCGGACAGGCAGGAAGGAATACAAGGTGAGATAGCAGAAGTGTAGACAGTTCCTCATTTAGTTTCGAACAAATAATATCCGCAATGTTGGGCCCACCCTGTGTTTAATTTTTTCCCCCTTTATTTGCCTAATTCTTTTCTCTTCTTTGATTCTTTTCGTGCAGCGCAATTACGGCAATCACAATCTGGAGGATTGGCAAATACGGGAGATTGGAACAAAACTGTGAATGGAAAAACAAAGAGGCTTGATGATAGAAAAGGAATCTTAATTACAAATCTCCACCAGGATAGTTAGATCCTAACAAGCCTATATCAGAAATATCAGACAACAGAGAGAGAGAAAAAGGAGCTAAAACAACGGCCCTTTTGAAACTTGAGTAACAACGTTTATTTTTTTATCCCTTATAGACCCGTGTCACACAGTTCTGTGTCGGAGGTACCTGGGCTATGGGATGAGCAGAGCTGTAGATAGCCCTCTCTGTCACAGCACCCCCCTGTGGCTGCTGCCTGCACTGACAGCTTTGCTATGTGGTGGCCGCAGGGTGGGGGTGAGGATGCTATGCTGCCTCTGGAGTACTCTGTCCATATACTTAGTACTTGGTGCATACTTCAGCACCTCTCTCCTAAACTTGAAGGAACAGACTTTTTTCTCTCTCTCTCTCTCTCTCTCTCTCTCTCTCTCTCTCTCTCTCTCTCTCTCTCTCTCTCTCTGCATCCATCCATCCACCAAACCACTCCATCCTTCCTCTCCTACCGCTCCACCCTCACAGGCAGATGGGCTTTCTTCATCTCGGCTCCTTCACAACACTGGTGATTTTCAATTCTCCTCGTTCTCCTTCAAAAGAGCCCCCCTCCGTCTTTCTTCCTTCTCTTCATTTCTTCTACTTTGCTTCTCTCTCTCTCTCTCTCTCTCTCTCTCTCTCTCTCTCTCTCTCTCACTCTCTGGGAGTTTTTGGGGCAGTTGTAAAAGATAAAGATGAAAGGGAACAGAGGAAACAAACAAATAAGACCCCAAAGTGAAGTAGCTTTTCCCATCTCGGTCGCGGCAGGGAGGACGCTGACATGAAAACTGTGCTGACATGGGCGAGGAATCAAAGCTAGCCAGGGGGAGATGTGTGTGAGTCTGTGTGTCTCTGAGCGATAGGGGCGTGGTTTGGGGGGGGGGGGGGGTCAGTGTTATGTGGTGCAGACCATTAGTGGACTAACCTGAGAGGTGCACTTGCAGTGCAACATGGATAAGACGCTAGCTAAGAAAGCTAATTCGTATAAAAAAACGCATTCCAAATGTACGCAGGCGCCAACGGAGACGTCTCAGACGACTAATACGCCACGGGTGAATGCTTCAGCGTGGTGCTGGTGTCTATGATATCTTCCCCCGTGTGTTTTACCGCCTGTCTCTGTATTTCCCCCACCACAGCCCATTAGCGTGTGATGATGTCTGTGTTGCTGTCTGTGTGCTGCAGCAGTCAGAGGGACTCTGGAAGGTCTAATGAGGCTAGGCTCCCAGCCATCTCAGCAGCCCAGCCTTACTTACCGGAGAGGGCAGGCTTGAACGCGGGGAGGACCGACAGGGCCGGGGCATGGAGGTAATTAGGCAGGGAGTGGTGGTCAATGACGGGCCGCCCCGCACTCCAGGCCTACAGGCTCCAGCTGCTCACCACCGCTGCCCGGCCTGCACAAAAGAGCTGATGAGGAGGAAGGCTGACCTTCAGGCCCTGGCACACACTTCCCAGGCTGCCCCAAAAAAAACACCCCTGCTGAGCCACTGGAGGTTCAGTGCCTGCCTCCACAGAGCCCATAAACCTCTACAGCACCGTACGCCAATACCCATCTCCAACCCAAAGCTTTTGGAGGTAAACTTGCGCAGGGTAGGGGCGAATACAGATCAGATATCTCAGTTTTTGCCTCTCCTGCACTGATCAGCCTCCTGCCCTCTTTTTCCCCCGATCCCTCCTCTCTCTTTCCCCCCGCAGAACAGGCTATGTTAGCAAATAGCTACGTCAACTCTCTGTCCCTGAATGTGTGTAAAGTCCAATACTGCTCCGACAGAGAGTAATCGCCATCTGGGGCTGCACAAGATTTATTGCAGTGCCGTTGGTATTGTTGTTGCTTAAAAGTAAATTTTAATGCCCAATCGCTGAATGAATCATTCGATCTTCAGCGGGAGATAAGCCGTTGTCAGCTGTGGTTGTGACGTGGGGAAATTTATTCCCCTTCAGGTCATAAAGTGGGCCATGGGCGGACAAGCATCTCTACTAGACAGGACACATAAAGGATCCAGGACCCCATAAAAGGAATGTCACAGGAAGTGCACAGAATGTCATTAATAATAAATCACAATTGTCTGAAACTGACCCAGCGTATGGACAGAGAGGGAGAACCTTGCAGTGCAAGGCAGAGCAGCCTTCATTTATGTCAATCACGGGGCCGAATCTGGCCTTTTATCACTATACGGGAAGCAATTAACCTTTTAGAAAAAGGTGTCACTCAGGAACAGACAAAAGAGCATTTCGGATATTGTTCAACAAGTCCCGAGACAAACGGCTTTGATAAGTGCGGTGTTAATGGTCAACCTGTTAAAATCAGACCAAAGTTCATACCCCCTGCTTTTCTGCTCCGTTGCCAGCGTTCTTCATTCCCTTGACGCTACTATTTACCACCTCTCCTTTCCAATCTCATTAGGGAAGATGGAAAACTGTACCCGTATGGGTATGGATGTTTCCTTGTAATGGCAGTTATCAGAATTATGCAGGCTAGGCCTTTTTTTTTTTCTCAATAGCTAACTAATAATTTAGTTTGCATGGAATGTGTTTAGTGAAGCATAACGGCGCATTACAGGGAGGACTGTGGGCTAAGCTTAGCTGAGGAGTTTCAAAGTATTCAACTTTCACAGACATCTTTTAGAGGGCAGCGCGATTCTGAGATCCAAGGAACATAGTCCTCGAGGAGAAATACTGAGACAAACATTGGGATTTATTTATGTAATCCTCTGTTTTTCTTTTCTTTATTTTCTTCTTCTTCTTCTTTTTTGGCCGTCTGAAGATGCGTTTCATTTTAGACCTCTGTCTTTGTCAATAACGGAGACGAGCATGTGCGCACGCACACACACACACACTCGGCGCATAGTGTGACAAAGCTGCTATCACTGAACTCTATATCTTTGTCAATAAGCGGCTGGATCGGTATGAGGCATGGCCTATTACAATGTTCACGTAAATAGATCCAAAACTAGACTGGGTGGAGGGAGAGAGGGAGAGAGAGGCAGCTCACTCGTTTTTCCACCCAAACGAATTCACGTTTGCGGGGCGAGGAGGACTGGGCTCTATGTGTCTTAATTGGAAGGCTTCCGGAACCCAGGGTTAGGACACCTGCTCCTCTATCTTTGCCTGCAGCGGGAGACTCCTTTCCAAAAAACCCAAATAAGCTTGCAGGGTGTCAATGCCTGTGTGTTTGTCAATGTATTTGTGTGTGGCGTGTGAGCTTGTGTAAAGAGAGAAGGAAAATAGATGTGTGTGTTTGTGTGTGTCTGTAAGAACGGGTGTTTTGGTGCGGCGTGCGTGGGAGCTTGTGTATGCAGAACCACTTACCTGCGCCGGAAGGCCTGAAGGATGGGAGGTTTTCGAAACAGTTAAAGTGAAAAAACATTTAGGTGGGAATGTTGTGGAGGGATTGCCGGTAATTGTCCCACTTTGCTTCTTTTTCTCTGCCTTCCTCTCTTTTCCTCTCACGCGGTGGTTTTGAACTCTCCCCGGCTTTTGAAATGCTGAATGCATTAATTTATTTTTTTCCTGCGTGGGCCGCCGTATTACAGCGCGGGACCAACATGTTCCGATGCGCTAGCTGCACCCTGCAGCTTTAGGGCTGCTTTGGCCTCGCCAACTCCACCGCCTTAAAATCTTCTGTAGTCTGACAGATTACAACCGCCAAACCTTCAACTCTCCCTCTTCTTTTAGAGTAATTACGCAATCCTGCCTCTATGGGGGAAGATGGAGAAAGGGCCCTCAGATTCATTGAATGCTAATTCAAGCAGGAAATTCAACTAGGATCTACATATTTCCACATTATCTGTACAAGGAGCGCGTGAAGGAAAATAATAGCCAAACATTGTAAGGGTGTTTTTTAGGTTTTTTTTAGATCTCACACCAGGACTTCTCTTGAACAAAACAAGCAGTGCTAACACGGGGGGTCTTTGAGGTCAGGGAGAGACGTCATGTCAGAAGGCCTAGTTCTATTCTACTCCATTCATAATATATGAGAAAGTGAGAAAGAGAGAGAGAGCACAGCCTGAGCTCTGGCAAATATTTTGGCATCTGGATGCTTAATATTTCATGATAAAAGATGATGGAGGCTAGCAAGTTGATGGACATTATACCGATAAAGATTAAGTGTGAATCTATATACAGTTCCTGTACGGTATATGTAGCGTGATATTTACTCGTCGTTTCGTGTCATTGGACTGTCATGAGACGGTCCTCTGCTCCTTTTTGAGATGCATAGAAGGGCAGGGATAGCTAGTGGGCTGACTGAGGCAATTAGGTCTATTATTAGTGCGACAGTGGAAGGATTGATGCGCACAATAGTCAGTGTGTAAGCAGAAAGCCGGGCTACGTGAAGGAAATTCTAATGGTGAGAATCTCCTAGATTATATGGGCCTTCATTAACATTTTCACACATGGCTGCCTAACAAATGAGAAAAGAGCCCTGGCGCACCGGCAGATTTATCACACACACACACACAGACACACAGCAGACCAGCTAGCACTTTTCTCTCCTCGACATAGCAGAGCTCCCATGCTCTGCCCCCATAGCATCGCCAGCCGTGGCAGTCACAGTGCTACCGTTGGCTTGTGAATAATGTGAGAAGCCTCAGTAGGGAAATGATATATACAGTTAAGGGCTACATAAGTGCCATACAGCTTGCATGGGGCCACCGTCAGACAGACCAAGGCTGGTTAATTACAAGGAGACTTGGAGATCTTATTCTGTCCTATCACTTCCACAATGATAAGATCAGTGCTCCGTGCCTGGAATCAAACCCAAGACCTTTCAGCTGGGGAACCCCCCGACTAATGGGCTACCCTGCTTTCTGGACTTTCATTTGGCGGGAAAATCGGCCACATTAGTGGGCGATACCCAGCAATGCCTCAAGGCACTTGAAATTACTTGCGGCACACTGTACATGCTCCTCTCTCTCTCTCTGACACCATGAGGAATGTTTCTCGGGATCTTTTTCCCCACAGAGAAGTTCATTAGAATGACAAATAGCACCCTGCCATCAAGTGGAAATCATCAACGCGGCACAACAGAAACTGCGATCGGAGGGAAGTGACACACGGGGAAGGGGAACGGATACCAGCGGTTTGCGTCTTTCCCCGCCCTGCCAGTTCATTCTGCTGACTCACGCCTCGTTTATTTCCCTCGAGTTGCCCTGTCTTTCCTCCCCTCGAAGTTGGAGTTGGAGATCTTGGTGTTCTTCAAGGCCTTTTCCTTTAGCTCAGGACTAACATATTTAAGTTGACTGATCGGCCAGGGGATATTGGGAGGGTTCTGTTTGAAAAGGGGGAGCTCAGGGTGGTCTAATCTCCTCAATCTTGCAGCGGGTGCCTCGTCAGCAGTAGCTGGGTTTGAAAGTGGAGTAGAGAGGTCAAAGTCTCGCTCTACTCTGCCTCTGTGTGGAGGATATGAAAGGCCCCCTCCGCCACACCGCAACGCCTCTCCTCTTCATCATCCTCTTCGTGTACTCTGGCCCCCGGCCAGCCCAGCCCTCCCTATCAATAATGAACGTTTGAAAGAACAGCTTAGGAAAGTGCAAGCACGCCTAATGTCCTTAAGACAAAAGGAGATATTGCCATGGAACAGGGGGCTAGAAATCAATTTCCCATTTGCTGCTTTAATTTCAGGGAGATGGGCGGGGAGATTAGGGCAAAAGGTACCTGTAAGCCCCCTTGCTGATGAGCTTTACCTGGGGCCGCTGCACTTCTGCACTTCTGCCCCTGACCACCTTCCCACACACACACACTCACACACACACATTCCGGCTAATTAAAGATCTAGGATTGATCCAAAAAACAATGTGATACAGATCTGTCCTCTACCGCCCTCGCCCCCACACATCTCGATGGAGCGACCGCCTCGTAATGGCTTCATAAAGCAACAGTTGGTGGCTTGTTCCCAACAACACTCCATCACTGCCACCTTCCATTATATCGCTCCGTGTTTTGATTGCTATTAGAACCGGTTCTGGGGTTAATTACAAAGCACAGTCAGTGCCTGGTGCACGAGATGCGTTTTTCCCTTGCGCGATCACTTGCATGACGGTGCAACATTTTGCGTTTCATGTGGAAGAAAATAGCAGGAGTCAAAGCCAGCTCACTTGGATAGGCTTTCTGTCATGCGTGACAGACAGAGGTAGTTTTGTCAAACTGTAAGTGGTTCTCTGTTCTCCAGGGACCCAGGGAGATTCCAGTTTAAGGTCAATGTCTGGTCAGGCCAGGGACCGCCAATTACAACCGGAATGAATTTAAATTGCACATATTAAAAAAAAAAATCCATTTAAAAATACCCACACAGCATAAGGACAACAGGACCTGATATATAGTTAAACACAAAGGCACTGTCTGTGACATGCTAAGGACAGTGTACCGTACATATCACTTTACACACACACACACACACACACACACACACACAATGCTCTAGAGAATCCCTGCTGACCGGCACTGTGTGACACCCAGAGCATGAATGTGCTCCCCAATAAACCCTCAGTCCTGTCCCGTCCCTGTCCTAGTGTGGACAAACAGGCCGTGTCCCCTGCCTTTGCCTGCAGGGGTAAGCCCCTTGTGATGCAGCTGTGCTGAGGTGGCACTATGCTTCACCTCACATTATGGGAGCCTCACTGCGCATTGCTGGCCACATAGTAGCTGTAGCTTAGAGTGTATCTGTGAGAGTGTCATTAATGTGGACGAGCTCCGTCCTTGATGGGCGCCAGAAATTAAACGGAATTCAGAATCAAGAGGAGCAGGATTTATTTTTAATGGTGGACGCAGGCGAAGTTGCACACGCACACGAGTCCGTGCGATCCGAACTCTAGTTTCCTAGCCAGCGAAATTACATAATGGGCTGTCTTAGCAAGTCGCGTACTGTGCTTGGAAGGCTATTTTTAGCAACCCGCATGTTGCCCTTCCCTATTGTACAATGGCTTGGCTGCTCCGTTGTGGTGAATTTTTAACAAGGTCCTTTTCCCCAGCCCCTCGGAGGAGTTAATTAAAGTGATAGAGGCTGGAGCTGATGAGCCACACCAGCCTGACCTTGAGGCTCCGCTACCCCCACCAGCCCACAATTATACCTGCATAATCAAGACACGCACACCAACACACACACACACACCATCACAACCATACAGATCCACCCCCTAAGGAGCCATAACCAGTCCTGTCCACAATCCCTCTGGTCCCAGAGCCGGTTTCCTTTTTCATTCCCGCTCTTCAGCGCTTGCTGAATTTCCATGAAGCAGCAATCTCACCGTGCGCCAGGGCTGAGGCCATATACTGTACTGTTATACTCGCTATATACTGTTTTAGGATATGTCATTTAGAGCAGTGGTTCTCGACTGGTCTGACCTCAGGACCCACGTTTGTCCTTGGTCATTAAGTTACGACCCAAAAATAATTTAATTTCCGAACCGTACAAATTTATTTCACAAAAAAATGTGTGCAGTAATCCACAATGTCAATATGCCCTCTTCAAAACACCCCCTTCAAAACACCTACGCACCTTTCAAAATAAAAGGGTACCATCGGAAGTTCGATAAATGCACGTGTCCGCAACCCACTCCACACCAACTTGCGACCCACCTTTGGGTTTGGACCTACCAGTTGAGAAAAACTGATTTAAAGGGCCCAACTGTTTTCTGTTGATTTTTTTCGTAGTTTTCTTATACCGTGTTAACCCCAGCGCTGTTTGTGTAGCGCGTTAGCATTTCTGTGTGTGTGAATCCTCAGGTACCCCCACCCCCTTGCTCTATTTCCTGTCGGTCTCCCTCTCCTTCCTTGTTCTGTCTGACCGACCGGATGGTCCCCGTGCGGAGCGGGGAGACTCCTGCTGTATGGTGATGTGGCGCATGCAAATGATCTGACTGTCAAGGCTGCTTATTCTAATATGACAGGGTAGGGTGTTATCTGGTCCGCTTTATATTGGCAACCAGATCTGCAGCTGCCAGGGGTGGTGGGTGTAGAGGCGCTCAGCTGTGTGTGTGGACGTGCGTGCGTGTGTGTGTGTCATCAGGCCAGACAGTCCACGAGAGAGAATAGATGAAGACATGCAAGAGAGAGAACAGCCAGGACAGGCATCATATAAGCAAGAGATAGGATGCTGCCTGTGTGTGTGTGTGTGAGAGAGAGAGAGAGAGAGAGAGAGAGAGAGAGACAAACCCTGTCACCCTCCCCACCATAGCCACTATCACCCCCCACCCATCTTACTCCTCTCCGCCAGTGTTAGTGCTGTTTAGTAGAGCTGTCTTTTTCAAGAACGCCACCCAGACGCGTAGAAGGCGAAAACGACGGAAAAAAATTGTTGTGTCGAGAATGGGATGTCACAGCAGATAAGCATCAGGAGGTGCTCCATATTTATTATGTGCAACAATTTGACTAACCAGAGAATTTAGATTAATAACGTTGGGCCCCGGGAAGTAATTTCCTTTTGCGAAAGTGATTTACATGGCGCATCGCTAAGAGAACAGGCTCTCGCAGGCCTTTTTCCTTGTGTCAGCTGAAAATAATGACATTTAAAGCGCCAACCAAGGTTAATAGGCTCCCTCTTTGGTTATGAACTTTTTGTGCCCCACCCCCCCACCCCCCGCTTCCTTCCTCCTCAGAATCGACCCAAAGATTTTATAGTTTTAACATTCACGCTCGTAGAAAACCACATACGCCCTCCTCCATCCTTGAATCCCAACCCACTTCCTTTCATAATTCCTGCCGGTGTTCGGGTAGTCACCGTAGCCACAGGGTTGCGGCCCCAGCCACACATTGGAACATGGCGAAGGTTTTTGGACCATTACCTGAGATATCGGTGCAATCATGCCATGGTCCAGCCGAGCAGGTAATTACACCTTCTTTTTGGGGGAGCGAGAGCGGCAAAAGACTCGTTTTCACAGGCAGCCGCCAGCACCATTTATTCTGACAGACACAAAAGTTGGCTAGCTCGACTGTTATGATGTGAGAATACGGGGAGGGCTCTGCTCCTCTCAAGGCAACCACACATAAAACATCCTAAGTAGGTACATCACTTCAGGCTGCGTTTGATACCTGCTACACCCCAAAGGTGTGCAGTTGGGGTTGTAGGAGGTATGGTGGGAGGGGATGTGTTGGGGATGGGGGTTGGTAAAACTCTCCATCTTCACTTGTAAAGCCGCTGCTTTGGCCATCAAGATGAACACAGGCCCACCACACACACCCCCACCCTCCAACTACCTCCACTGGCAGCAGCCCGCGTTCTGGATGGATCTATTTTTGATGTCGGGTGGGTGTTTTTTAAGGTTGGCCCGGCTTCCCGGGCCCTGTCTGCGGGAGAGTTATTGATAAATGATTAACGTTTTCAGAAGGTGTGCGGGAGCGCTAGCCCGCTACTCCTCCGGTGAGCTGCCTTGCTGCTGAATATTTCATCGGTGCACAGATGTGCTGCTGTCTGCGGAGCGGTGCGTTGCTCCTCAGCTCCATGCCATTATGGAGCCGTGGGTACTGATCTGCGCTCTCCTCTACCTCAGCCCATACACCCAAAGTAAGACAGTAAGAAACAAAACAATGTTGTTTAGAGGTAAAAAAAAAATTTAAAAAAAGAGGTAAAATATTTTTTTACCAGCCATTTCTACCCCAAGAGAGGTTCTCAGTCCTCAGGTTGAGGATGAATCATTCCAGAATCCACCTCTCCACACGTCAAACCTCTCCCTTCCACAGCCGAAGTGCATTTAAGGAGAGACGGCTGCCTACGACACTGTAGGCAGAAGTCATATACATACTTTGTCATATACTGTAGGGAGAAGGACGTATAGTGACTTCTCCTGACCTGAGGAGGTCTTCTACTTTACTCAGGCTCCTCTCACACACAAGACTCACAAATGGCCGCTAAGTCACAACCAGAAAGGCCAGGGACCTCCCAGTCATCATTGTTTACTGCCTCCTCCAGCAGTTCTTCCTCAGCTGCTGGGCTGCGCTTGGGGTAGCCTATCTTTGTCTCGTGTCTGCTTTACACTGCCACCTCCTGTCTGGGAGGGCCCCAGCATGCCACTGCTGCCACCCGTGGTGGTCAAAGGAAATGAGGAAGACGTGAGAGAGCGGGTGAGACTGAGAAGGGCAAGAGACAAAAGAGAATGGCAGAGAGAGAGAGAGAGCACGGCGGAAATGGGTGGGAGAGGACAAGGTATAAAGGGAAGAGAGAGAATAGCTGGAGTGGCTATGATCAAAGAGCATTCCTCCTAATCCTCCAAATTCAGCAGCCAGCCTGTGTCTGAGCATTTTCAGCTGCCCCCCCCACCCGCCCACACACACACCACGTCAGCCCCTACCTAAAAAAGAAAGGAAGAGAAAAAGACTTGCGGCTAAACTGCCCTGAAGTGCTGCTATTTTTACTCTTTGACAAGCCGAAAAAAGGGAACTCCTGCTGTGAGTGTGCAGAAGGACCAGGCAAAATTAAAAGAACAAAGCACAGGAGGTTGAGAGAGAGACAGAGAGAATGAGAGAGAGATAGAGAGAAACAAAGTGAAAGAAAGAGGAGTCCTGGTGAAGCCACACCGACAGGAAAAACAAAAACTTCTATGAGAGTATGTGTGTCTGGAATAAACTAGCAAACACTAATGCATTTAAAAAAGCAAAAATTATTGTCACTTGGGACTTTGGGACAGCAAGTATTGCATTGTGGGTAATAGTGGTGGAAGTGTGATAACGGGTAGCGGCATACCACAATGAAACAATCTGTAAATGTCCTTTTTAAAATCTGTAATGCTCGCATTGCTACATTATTAAATACAGTAATTAAAAATATATCCCAAGAGATCCATGTTTTGTGAGTAATCCAGGCATATGGCTTGTTTATTGTAGTGGACCCTATTAGTAAGCCCCTGTCTCGTCACTAATAGCGTTCTGAATGTTTGCAGTTGTCACCTCATTCTCTGACTAAAATGCATTTTATCATTTTAATTTCTCGTTGGTCAACAGTGACACTGTTGTGAAATGACTTAACAACAAGCAGTAACCACTTCATGATTTTTCTGTTTTGGCTTAATTATGCCAGCTTTTAATATTTTAGTTACCCAGCACCATAACAGGTACATTTTTAATTTGATGCGCTTTCTGCAATAACAGCATTAACCCCAGCAGCTAGAATTAGATTAACCTTGTCTAAATGGAGTGACAGTGGTGCGTCTCTTTAACGTAGTAATATATAAATCATAATGAAGTGGACTTAATTTCACACGACCTTGGCAACCCTAAACGTTGCTGTGCTGGAGAACATGTTCTCACCGCCACTGGAAGCCGAACGCTGTGAATGAGAATGAAGTCTCCAGGCTGCCGTAACAACACAGAAGACGAGTCATTATCCCCGGCCGTGCGGCAGAGGCAGAATTATAATGGCAAAATGGGGGTTTAAAAAAAAAAAAAGCCGAGACCCGGACAAATGCATTGTGAGATGGGGCGAAATATAGGGGGCTGAGGTCGGAAGGAATGAAGGGAGTGAGGCACAAGCACAGGCATAACAGGGACACTGTAAATCAAGGGAGTCAGGATGGAGGGAGAGCAGTGAGGTCAGACCGACGTAGGAGGAGAGGGAGGAGAGATGGCCAGGAGCACTGGGGAAAGAGGAGGTGTAGGAAGAGGCGGATGAAAGACTGTGGTGAGGTAATGGCAGTGATGAATAGCCCGTGGCCGATCAGTAGAACCCAGGTTGGTGTTTGAAGATTCGATTTTAATACAGTGCTTTGTCTCCACTCTCCCTGCAACATAATCACAGGCAAAGAAAAGCAAATCAGGACTTATTTCATCCAATATGAACCGATTATTATGGTTTGCCCTTGACGAGAAGAGCCCACCTAGCCTGCCATGTTTGGTTTGTAAGGACTTAGATGGAGGCAGTTGGGTCTGTGATTTACCAAATCTAGTTTTAAATGTTCAGCTATAGCACCTGTCCGTTTGTATGCAGGCCTCCTGGAGGCCTTCTGTATTACAATATTGAAAATATGTCCGATTTGAAAGGTTGAGCTGTTGTGTTGAGAGCATTGTTTGGGTTTGTGTGTTTGGGATTATGCCTGAAACCCTAGCTTGGTTCCCCGCGCAGTGTGAAGAAAAGCAAACAGGTATTTGACAGCTCCGGCGTGGTGAATGAAGCTGTCGTCTGAAACGTGCATTTAATGACAAACGTGCTTTGTCCTTAAATGCTTTGGGTGGTTTGCGTTTTCACGGAGGTTGTTGTTTTATGTTTTATTTTCTTCCCCCTGTGGTCCTGTTGCTAAGGAGACGTACAAATGAGATGCCAAAGGACCACTTGTCACCATGGTTTAAAGCTACTAACAGAGAGGCTGCTGTGTGCCTATTGATATAAAGTGAGGCTTTAATTATATGAATGAAATTCTCATGAATGGATTTCACTTTGCGGCCACTTTAGAATTATACTACCCATTATCTATCATTTTAGCCCCGTCCGGCCAGCTCTGCTGACGCCCTGAATGTAAATGTACTGACATTATTGATTGAGACACTAAATAATTGAAGATATGTGACATGCTTGATTATAAGGCTTGTGGGTATATATACAATATACTGTATAGGCTATGTATGTATGTGTGTGGTGTGTGTGTGTGTGAGATTGGCCATAGGCAGAGTAGCTTCGGCTCCCCTTACCAGCCACCACCCCGGTGGCCAGTGGAGGACTAAAATAGTACTCTGTCTGTTGCCAAGGTTACAACATTGACAACATGACATGGCCATTCATTCTCAATACTGTATCTCCCTGGCCTTCTGTGAGAAAGTGGCTGCTAATCTTAACCCTCAATCTGGCCGCCTGTCAATGTGACGGGGGAGCCAGCCGAGGTATGGGATGAGAGGAGTTGGTCCCCCCCCCGCAATGCACCCTGGCAACCACACCCCCTCTGTGTCTCTCCAGGCGATGGCTTGTTTCCCCCGGCGTGCCGATAAAAGCTATTGGCTCCCCGCTCCCGCCGGCGTCTGATGGGTGAAATCAGAGCTGTTTCTATGCAGCCCATGTGTCATTTTTCCATTTCGCAGGTACGAGGCATTTTGAAGGGGAGAGAGGGGGTGAATGGCAACCGGATGGTAGTCACAATAAAACTGTAATTGAAAGATATGTTATCGTGGCTGACTCCTCTCTGGGTTTCATGTTGGGGGGAAAGCGGTATCAGAGAGACTCTCCTGTTCGTAAGAAGAGAAGAAAGGGAACCTCTTTTAATTAAAAAATAGTGCTCAAAGGGGGCGACCAAAAGTTGAAACTGGAGGCATGTTTGGCATGAATAAGTTGCCCCTCTCCTTTGTGCCCTGACACTGACAAATAGAGCTCAGTGCGTGAAAAGGAGACTTATCTTTGATGGGTAATGAATTCAAAGTCATGGAGATGGAACGTGCTCTTTGAGGTTCAGAGGGCTTTAGCGGGAGTCATATTATCTCCTCCTGACAAACACAAGGCATCGCTGTCACATGGTGTCAACCCCGCAACCCGATTTGTGGAGGAAAGAGAGTGTTGTGTTTTTTTTATCTAGAGCTATGCTGCTATTGGCTCGGAGGTTATTGTGATACCAGGGCTTTTATACCAGCTGGTCATCCCTGTGTGCTTTTCAGTATGGTCAGGTTGTGTAATAGCCTGGATGGTACACAGAGCAGCCCTACATAGACAGAGAATTGATTTTTGAGGTGCACATATTGCTAAAGGAAAAGCAGAGGCGGGTGTGCTGGTTTGATGTTATTCCACAGTCAACGGTAGCCCCGGTGATGAGGACACCTGCAGGCTAGCAACCGCCACACACAAACACACACACACCTACACACACACATGGCTATTTAACCAGTTACTTTGTGCTGAACCCTTTGTGTTTTTATGACAGACACAGTTTTCAAGATGTGCACAAACCCATTTCTGCTCAATTGCTCCCAGCGGCAGTCCCAAATAGATTTAGCAATGATACTGTGAGAGGGGAGATTGGGAGCAAGAGTGAGAGAGGAGAGAGAGACCTAGAGTGTCAATGTAAATGGAGAAGGGTAAAAGAAGGGAAGGGCCCGCAAAAAAAGACTAGAATTGAGCCTGAGCAGGATTGTTGAAGTTCAGTTAAGAAAGGCTTTGAATGTATTTAAATCACAGGCTCGACGTGCCACCAGCCTATTTTTATTAGCTGCTCGACAGTGCAGTATAGTGTTGGGATTACAACCAGCGCCTGTTTTATTCAGGGTTCCTCACAGCTAAATTTCTATTTGAGTATTCCTAGCACACCCGTGCCTCCTCCCAGCCCTCACTTTATTGCCTTTCCAAGTTTCATTTTTGTTTTCTAACTAGACGATTTTTTGTGTCGCTTGTTACATATTAGGAAACAAACACAGTGGCAAT
This sequence comes from Percopsis transmontana, assembly GCA_025447815.1. Lineage (NCBI taxonomy): Eukaryota > Metazoa > Chordata > Actinopteri > Percopsiformes > Percopsidae > Percopsis > Percopsis transmontana. The sequence continues at coordinate 5,287,262 of JAOEHI010000022.1, forward strand.
TTGAAATGCTTATCTTGCTCTTTTCCCATATCTTTTTTAAAACGAGTGATTCCTCAGTGTAATGTCTTTGGAGACATTACACATTCAAATGAGTTCCTTTATTATGGACAATATTAAAGTAAGCTTTTGACGTCGCTCAAACTCTTAATTGAAAAAGAAGCGCGTCGGATCCTCTTGAGCGGCGTACATCATATCACTCCTCTATCCCCTGTGCTCTGGTTTTAGTTTATGCGGGGCTAATTTATGCCACGCCACAGCCTTGTCGACATTGTGCCTGCCGCACGGTCTCGCAGGGTTAGATGATTTCAAATATCAGCTGTAGGTCTCAAATGAGTGACTCTCCCCTCGTCAGCTGAAAAACCTCTTTAATGTTGTGACAGTACCCATCTCCCCCTCTTCTCCTTCCAAAAAAAAAAGAACCGGAGACAAGCGGTTCAGTGATGTTTACAGCCGTAAGTATTACTGGAATACTTTACAGAAAGCCAAGAGGTGTCTCAGTTGTTGACAGAGGATGCTAAGAGCAATTTCCTTGCAAAGCATCCCTCATTACTGGCAAACATGAAAAACACATGGCACAGATTTGTCATAATTAAACCACCGCTTGGCTCGGACTCGGAGAAAGATGCAATAAAGACGATGGCTTATTTAGGATAAACTCCAGAGCTCCTGGGTGCTTCAGGGGGGGAGGGGGGGGACCTCCACACTCAAAATCTAGTTGAAAGAACATATGAGGGGATAAAGTGGCTCTATTAAATTTGTTGACTCCAAAGATCCTCTCTGAGGCTGCAGCGTATTGCATTTGTTGGCTCCTCCATCCCTGCTAGCCTCCTCCATGGCGGTTGAGATTGAATCAGACAGTGCCCAGATCCTCACCATTGCATGGGATGAACACTATTGAATTGCTTGGCTTGTAGATCCACAATTCTAACTTCTTTAGACTATATTGAATTTACCATCCAGGGCGATCAATAATACTAAGTTTTGCAGGCGGTATTGAACTTGCGCTTCGCACATCTACTTGGTGGTTGGTTTCTCCCAGATTGCTTTGGAGTCTGCAGGCTGTCACGCACAAATGAACAGACTTGAGTCCACCATTCAAAAGAGGGATCATAAAGCCATTTAAATTGTGCAGACTGGGCCATATAGTAAAACAGAGGGAGCGTGCCTGCATAGTCAGATAAAAATTGAATGGAATTATATTCTGGTAGCTAGTTCGGGCAAAGAGCGATAGGATCACATACAGTACACTGTACAAAGGTCTATTGCACTGCAAATGTACAGAAACCTGGACAAATTGTCTTTTGAGTGTATGAGTTATAATTAATTTATTTTCGCTCTCTAAATGTTTTCGGGGTCTTACGATGCTGTCCGGAGGATCATCCTGTCCTCTGAAAGCTTGTCTGTGACGGCAGCAAGCTCAGAGGGCAGCAGCGTTGCTGTGCATTTCTGTGGCAGCCAGTGCATTGCGATTCACCATTGGCCCCCTGGGTAATGAAAGGCCTAATAAATAAATCCATCAGAGTGTCTGTGTGTTGCTCTCCGTGTGTATGTGAGATGCAGTCAGGCCCAGACATGCCCAGTCTCGGGGCACACAGAGGGAAGGGATGCCATTGCTGGCAGGCCTGATGAATGGGTGGCACGCCGCGCAGTGACAAAGACGAATGTGACGGCCCCGGTCCTGCCGAAGGGAGGCGGCGCTCAGCTACCGAGGGGCGATCATGTGACGCCTCCCCTTCCTAGTTGCATCCCCCTGCCGGCAGAGCCCAAGGCCGTGGAGGAACCAGAGGAGACAGGGGGGGGGGGGGGGGGAGTGAAAAAGAAAGATCCGACCAACCAACAAAACTGCCCCAAACCCCTACGTCCACCCACAAAACACAAACAGCACCGCTAAGGTTATA